>CAUYON010182526.1:0-11541 GCA_963573935.1 Arctocebus calabarensis | reverse complement strand
GTAATAGATTTTTTGCATCTGGTTGCTTTCAGAATTTTCTCTTTCATATTAACGTTAGTGAACTAATTATGATGTGCCTCAGGGATGTCTTATTCGGGTTGAGTCGTGCTGGGGTTCTGAAACTTTCTGCTATCTGAATTTGAGAATCTCTTGGCATGTCTGGAAAATTCTCTTTCATAATCTAATAAAGAAGAGACTCTGGGCCCTGTGACATCACTTCATCGTTTTCAGTTATCCCTATGAGACGAATATTGGTTTTCTTTGAGTTATCTGAAAGCTGTCTGAGAGAATGATCCGTTTTTGTCTTCCATTTCTCTAGCTCTTTGAAGCTTTCAGAGCATTTGAAAGCTTTGTCTTCCATATCAGAAATCTTCTCTTCTGCTTGCTCCATTCTGTTATGGAGGGATTCTACTGTATTTCTCAGATCTTTGAGGGCTGCAACTTCTTGTCTCAAAGTGTCAAAATCTTTAGTCATTTGGTCTTTGAATTCCTTGACTCCTTGAGACAATTTTTGAAATGCTCCCAGAATTTCCAATTCCAATTTTTCCTCTATTTTATTGATCTTGTTTGCAATCCAAATTCTGAATTCGATTTCTGACATCTCAGCCGTCTTTTTATGCATAGGATCATCATTTGTGTCTGCCAAATTGTTCCTTGGGGGGGGTTGATCTACTCTGGTAGTTCATGTTTCCAGAACTTTTCAGCTGATTCCACCCCATATTTATTTTGCACCATTTGGCTGGGTGAGTAGGTAAGGATAAGTTGGGTTGGCAGTTCTAGGAGTAGTGATTGACCAGTCCTTCCTTTGCCTGTAAGCTGGGACTGGGTGTTTGTACCTTTTCCCCTAGTGTTTTACCTACCCATACTTTGCTACTGCCTGTGAAACTGGGGGCCTTCTTGATGTGGTGGGGTTAAGTGGCTCTGTCTTATTTTCAGCTGGTCTCTGTCTTACACTAGAGAATCGGTTACTCTGTGTTGGAATCTGAGCTGTGGAGGAATACCAGCAGTTAGATCACCATGCCCCCACAACAATTCCACAATTAGAAAAGTAAAATTAAACCTTCCCCCTACCACACACCCAGTGTACAATGTTGGAAAGTCTTTTGGTGATTGGCCCAGTTGAAGTGGTCCCAATCAATTGTCTCAGCAGTATCAATCGAAAATCAAAGAGTTGAAAAGTCTCTTGCAACTAGATAGCAGAAGTCTGCTGGCAGCTTTAGTATAACTCACTCCAGGGTTCTGTGAGCACAGGAGGGCCCCTCCAGCCAGTAAATTAGCCTCAGAAGGTTTATGCCTCCTTCCCCGCCTTGCCCCTCTGTCACACCCAGTCTCTGGTAACCCTGCAGGGCTGTGATCCAGCTCGCTCCAATGAGTAGATGCTCTAGATGTTTGCACCTTCCTAGGTCACATGGGGCTCTGTTGCTCCTCAGCAAGTCCACCAGTTATGTCTCTGTTGGCAGGGGGGGGAGGTGAGGCCTGATAATCTGGGTACTTGATAGGGGCAGGGGCGATTCACTCAGTTCCAGCCCTGTCCCTGATTTATGTAAAGTCAATGAAAAAGCTGATTGAACAGAACAAGTTCTCAGAATTTCTGCCCCGTGGAAGAGAAGCTGGGCTGCTAATAGTTCTGATGCAGTCTGTGAGCTTCAGCCCTTTGTCTCAGCTGTCATCCCCTGAGGATTAGGTGCAGCCGAAATTAGCAAAGCTTTCTCAGTGCTGCTGCTTGGTGCCTCAGGGGATCACCTCTCCACTTCAGCCAGCCACCTCTGGCTAACTTTCCTCTCACCGCTTCCGAGCTGGGAAAACAGCACATACCAGCGACAGCCAGCTCCCTGTCCACACCCCTCGAGAAAGTGTCCAAGAATCTGCACTTCCTGGAGGACAGACCTCCAGACCTCAGGGTGAGAGTGGAGGGGAGTGCTGAGAGTTCCAACTTGCAGGTAGAGAATATATACAGTTTTTATACAGCTTTATACCTGGCAGGAGAGTGCCATGGCACCCTAGGAGGGGAAAGAGGTCTGGTTTTTAGAGGGTCTCTCCTGTGGGATACAGCGGAAGGACATCTGAACTCTGCTTGCTTGTTTTTATGGAGGTATGGAGTATACTACGAGCTGCTCTCATGGGGGAGGGGACTCCCGTCCACTTAGTAATGTGCTCTGTACCTTTTATTTGTATCCTTGGTGTCACAGGTCGCTCTAGCAGGGTTGATGTGTGTTCTTCAACCTTCTCTTTTGGCTCAGTTCCAAACTGTTGGCTTTCTTGCTAAATTTCTGTCGTTTAACTCTCCTTCTGGATGGGAGCTTCTGCAGAAAGCTAGCTACAAACCACTATCCTGGCTCTTCCCCTAGCTGAGTGATTTTGACTGGAAATTGGGCCAGCACTGTTTGCTGTGCAGCAAACCTCTGAATTCAATTGGAAGTGCAGTGCAAATTGCTTGAATAATTTTGAATGTAATTCTGGGATGCTGATTTTTACGGGGCACTGGTCATCTAATCTTGACTGGATGAGCAGTGACCAGTGCCTCAGTGACTTTGACTGGTACTCTTGGCCAGTGTTGTCTGACAGGTGGTCCTCTGAGCTTAATTGGATTGGAAAGACCCACTGTCTAAGAAACTGTAACAGGAACTCTGAGCCAGTGCTATTCACTGGGAAGACCTCTGAGTTAATTTGAATGGTCAGTGCCCAATGCCTGAGTGAGTTGACTGGAACTCTGGGAAAGCGATGTTCACTGATTCTTCTCCCCATGGAGCCAAACTCTAAAGATGCTATTTCACCACTTGTATCACTTTGGGGAAGCAGGAGAAGCCTCAAATCTATAAGGGGTGAATTTAGCAGGTCTAGCTATAGATTACCCTGCTCCAAGTTATCCCAGTGGATATGAGGTCACAAACATCTGTATCATTGCCCAGCAAAGATTGCAATATAACACTACCACTCCCTTGATTTTGTAGATGGTAGGTGATTTCTAGACAGTGCCAGGCTATGCTGTCTTACCAACTTAGCCCTGAGAACCTCTGTATATAGCTCTCAGAATGACCTCTATGAAACTGTAGGAGATAAGTCACAACCACAAATTGTAGCTCAGTGGAGAAAGGATGGTTATTTCAACTTCTGTCAGCATACTCTGTCTGTATCATCCTGTCATATTTAATTATTAAATAGATTATTACACTGCTTACTAAAGGTCCCATACAAGAATATATCTCAATAGTTATTCCAGGACAACTTATCAATTCAAATATAAAAGTATGGGTAAATATAGGTAGGTTTCATAGAAGTACTGAGTACATTGGATATTTTTTTCCTCCATTCTTGGGATACTTTACTCAGGAGAATATATTTCAGGTCCCTTGATGTAAACATAAGGTAGATAAAAGCTCCACATTTCTTTAAGGCTGGATAGTATTCCATGGTGTAGATATACCTCAATTTATTAATCTATTCATGGATTGATGGGCACTTGGGTTTTTCCATGACATGGCTGTTATGAATTGAGCCACAATTAATATTCTGGTGCAAATATATTTTTTGCCAAGTGATTTTGGTGTTAGTCCCACTTTGTTATGAAAGATAGATTACAACTATAGCCCAGGATTCAGGAGAAAAATTGTGTGTGAGGGGAAGTTTTGAAAGACAGAGTGTAAAAGGTGAAACCACACCCATTGAGCATAGTGCAAGGGTGAAGGTCAAATCTGTTTCAAATCTGTCAAGTGTAGAACATAAATGTATTAACACAATAATAAATAACCAAGGCAAAAGTTATGTTGATAGATATGATGTAAACATGTGTGATTGTATATAAAAAAAAAAATCAACACCTTGTACCCTACAAGGACATTAAATGCATTCATGATCTATGTGTATTTGACTTATTAAAAAATAATGCAAATAGGCTTGGCACCTTTGGCTCAACGGGCTAAGGCACAAGCCACGTACACCTGAGCTGGTGGGTTCGAATCCAGCCTGGGCCCGCCAAACAACAATGACGGCTGCAACCAAAAACTGGCCGGGTGTTGTGGCAGGTACCTGTAGTCCCAGCTACTTGGGAGACAGAGGCAAGAGACTCGCTTGAGTCCAGAAATTGGAGGTTGCTGTGAGCTGTGATGCCACAGTACTCTATCCAGGATAACAGCTTGGGGCTCTGTCTCAAAAATAAAATAAAATAAAATAAAAATAATGCAAATAAAAATGGGTAGGAATCAGGACAACATCTTTGGCAATGTGAAAAATCAGAGCAGATCAACTGCCCCAATGCATTCCAAAGGTGATATGTCAGAAAATATTATTCACAGAATAATTGCTGAAATGTGAGAAATATAATTCAGAACATGGATGGCAGATAGGATGATTAGAATGGAGCAAAAATGTTGAGTAAAGCCCTTGCTCTTATAAATGTGGTGTTTGGGTACTCTTTCTCTCTGTTGGGCTATGTCTTCTTGCAACACCAAAAAAATCAGATATTTACACTATAGAAATTCCTGAAGGAGAAAAGGATGGTCCCTCAGGAACAAATTCTTTACTCCAACACATCTTAGAGGAGAACTTACCAAGTATTGTGAGAGACACAGGAACTCAGGTATTAGTTTCAGAACCCCAACATCACTCAGTTCAAACAAAGAATCTCCTAGACACATTGTAATTAATTTCACCAATGTTAGAATCAAAGTAGATATCCTGCAAGCAGCATCCCATAAGACAAGTATTACCTATAAAGGAAAAAAATATCAGGATGATCTCTGATTTTTCAGCTGAAAATTTTAAATCCAGAAGAAAACAGTTATCGACAGTTTTAACAATTTTCATCTCTGGAACTGATGTCTTGCTACATTTAGTTTCATTTGTAATGAAGAAATAATATTCTTTAATGATAGCCAAATGTTGCCGAAATTTGCCATACCTTGACCAGCTCTAGAGGAAACACTCAGACCCATTTTGTTCACAGCAAGAATCACAAAGGTCTAACAACAAAGGAAACACACCCAAAATTTGAGAACAAATCCTAGATTCCACATTAGTGAAATAGATAAAAGTAAGTTTTGTACCTCTGAAAAGTGAGGTAACCAAAATACAGTTATATATATCAGTTATTTCCATTAAGGAAAATGGTTTTAATGTTCCTTTAAAGAGTCACAGCTTGGCTGAATGTGTACAAAAACTCAGGCCAAATAGCATTTATCTCCAAGGAACTCACTCACTCACAAAATGTAAAAAAAGACTCAGTGTTAAGGGATAGGCCCAAGTAATGAATCAACTACAACAGAGGAAAAAAGCTGGATTTAAATCGTATTTGCAGATAAAATTACATTTGAACCAACAAAAATACAGAAAGGAAGAAAGGACAGTATTCGATAAGGGAAGAACACATCATTAAGACATTTCAATAACATTTATGCACCCTGTATACCACCTATAAATTCTACTTAATTTATAAAATGAGTGCTAACTTATCAGAATAATATTATAACTTCCTGCACTGTAATAGTTGGAGATTTTAACACAGTATTTTAACACAGTATTTGGTAATACTGGACAGATGTTCCATATAAAACTAAAAAAAGAAATAATGGAATTCATTATGACCCTAGAACAAATGGATTTTCTTAAATTACATCATATATAAATGGATCATGAATACATTTATGCCTTTGTGGCATTCAATGTGTTGATTATTTGTACTTTTGGAATGTATACATCTTACTAATTAACATATCTTTCATCTCATTTTCTTAATCACAGTGTTAAGAAATTTGTGTTCAATATTTGATAGGTTAGACTTGTACCCTTGCAAAATGTTCTATATGTGTGGTCCTTTTAGTATCCCTCCTCTATGGAGCCGCACTCCACCATTCCCTTGCTCTTCCCATTCTGTCGTTCATGCTGAGCTATATTTGTGATTCATTTCTCACATGATAGTGTGAGTCATTATAAATTGATTTTACAGTAGTACTGAGTACATTGGACAATTTTTCCATTTATGATAGACGTTACTAAGAATGTTTTCCAGTTCCTTCACGGAAACCTAAAAGAGGTAGAGTCTTCATCTTTTATTAATTCTGCACAATACTGCATGGTATACATTTACCACAATTAATTAATGCATTAATGGCTTGATTGGTACTTGGGGTTCCTCCATGACTTGGCAATAATGAATTGAGCTGCAATGAAAAATCTGGTGCAAATGTCTTTGTTGCAAAGTTATTTTGTTCTTTTAGATAACACCAGGTGGAGGAATTATAGGCCAATTTCATCAAGTGTTTCACCTGCACTTTCTCCAAGAATAATTATAGTTTCATGTCTTAAGTTTAAGTCTTTTATTAAGGGAGAACCAATTTTTGTTAGAGGTGAAAGTTGTGGGTTCATTTTCAGTCTTAGACAAGTCACCATCCAATTCATCCAGCACCATTTGTTGAATAGGGGATCTTTCCTCCAATTTATATTTTTATGGGGTTATCAAAGATCAAATGATGATATGTGTGTGGCTTCCCCTCTTGTTTCTCACTCATGTTCCATACATCTATCTCTCTATTTATGTGCCAGTACCATGGTTTTTTGATCACTATAGATTTAAAGCATAGTCTGAAGTCTTGCAGCATGATTCCTCCTCATTTGTTTTTATATCTGAATAATGTCTTGACTATTTGAGGTTTTTTTGTTTCCGTATAAAATGAAATACTCATTTTTTCATATCTTAAAACTGTAGATTTCTTTGGGTAGTGTTGACATTTTAACAATGTTGATTCTTCCCAGCCATGACTGTGATATGTTTTTCCATTTATGAACATCTTCAGCAATTTCTTTTCTCAGAGTTTCATTATTCTCTTTATAGAGATCTTTCACTTGATTTGTTAGGTACACTTCCAGATATTTCATCTTCTTTGGCCCTACTGTAGAAGCAATAGTGTCCTTGAATGTTTTTTCAGCTTAACTAATGTTGGTATATTTAAATGCTTCTCATATGAAAGTATTGAATTTGTATCCTGAGATGCAGTCTTCCTTGATCACTTCTAAGAGTTTTATAGTTGAGTCCCTGGAGTTTTCCAGGTATATGATATCATATATGAGATGATATTCATATCATCTGTGATGAGTTAAATTTGACCTCTAAGTCTATATGAATACTCATGATCATCCTCTCTTGCCTAGTTGCAATGGCTAAGACTTCCATTACAATGTTTAAAAAGAATGGAGATGGTGGGCAACCTTCCTTGGTTATCATCTGATTGGAAGATTGGAAATGTTTTTAATTTTACTCCATTCAATATAATAATGGCTGTGGGTTTGCTGTAGATGGCTTTTATCAGTTTAAGAAATGTTCTTACTATACCTGTTTTTTTAAGTGTTCTGATTTTGAAGTGTTCTGGATATAATGAAAAGCTATTTCTGCATCAGTTGAAATAATCATAGAATTTTTGTGTTTTATTTTGTTTACGTGATGTAGTGTATCTTTAGATTTATATATAGTGAACCAACCTGGAGATCCTGAGATAAAACCAGCTGGGTCTTGGTTTATTATTTGTTGGATGTACTACTGCATTCTGTTTGGTAGGATCTTATTGAATGTTTTAGCATCAATAGTCATCAGAGATATTGGTATACAATTTTCTTGTTGGGTGTTTTCTTTGTTTGGGGATTAGGGTGTTGTTTTCTCCATAGAACATGTTGGGAATACTCCTTCTTTTTCTATTTTGGAAAAGGTTCAGGAATATAGTTACAAGTCCCTTTGTAGAATTGTGATGTGAACCCATGTGGTCCCAGAATTTTCTTTTTAGAGAGACTTTGTATAGTTAACAATATTTCAGAACTTGATATAAGTCTATTTAATATTTCCTCTTCTTTCTGACTAAATTTAGGAAGGTGGTGTGCTTCCATGTATTGGTCTAATTCCTTCTGTTGCCTGGTTGCAATGGCTAAGACTTCCATATTTCCGAGAATATAATTTGTTTCAATATTCACTAGGACTTCATGAGGTATCTCTTGTTATCTGCCTCTGTCATTTGTGATTGATGAAATTGGATATTGTGCTCTTTTATTTCTGGTTAGGTTAACCAAAGTTTTAACTATTTTACTGATCTTTTAAAAAAAAAAACTTTATGATTCACTCATCTCTTGTTTAATTCTTTTCTTTTCTATTTTGGTTAATTTGCTCTAATTTTTGTTATTTCATTTCTTCTGCTGGATTTGGGGTTGGAATTGTCTTCCATTTCCAGTTTCTGGAGATGGCCCATTAATTAAGCTGTTGACTCCCTCTCTTTCTGTTCTATTGAGAGGGCTTGCTACTGTATATATTTATCTCTTAGGATTGCCTTTGTGGTGTCCCAGAGATTCTTCTAGTTTAAGTATTTATTATCATATTGCTGCAAACATTTGGTAATTTCTTTAATGTCATCTATGAACAAACTACTGTTCTGCATGAGATTATTTAGCTTCCAGATTTTTGTATGAGTATGAAGATACCTGCTTTTACCAAGTAGAACTTTTATTTCATTATGGTCTGAGAAGTTACAAGGAATAATTTATATTCATTTAAATTTGCTGAGGTTAGACTTGTGACCTGTAATATGATCATTTTTTGAGGATGTTCTATGGGATGATGAGAATAATGTGTATTACATTTCTTGTTATGAAGAAATGTTCTTAAGATGGCTGTTAAATCCAATTGTTGAATGGTTAAGTTTAAGTCTAAAATTTCCTTGTTTATTTTCTTACTGGAATGTCTATCCATCACTGCCAAAGAGATATTAAGATCTCTTACTAGTATGGTGGTGGAGGATATCAATTTGTTCATGTCCCTCAAGTTCTTTTATATGATTTGGGAGCATTCTGGTTGGGTGCACCAATTTTTATAATTAAACATCCATCATGTTGTTTTACTTAACAAACATGAAGTGACCATGCTTCTTTTTCCTCAATTTTGTTGGTGTAAAACCTATTTTCACAAAATTTTTAATAATTTTATTATCATCATGTTGTTTCCCTTAACAAACTTGAAATGACCATCCTTAACTTTCTTTAATTTTGTTATTGTAAAGCGTATTGTATCTGTGAAGAAAATTGCAACATGAGTTTTCTCTGATTTCCATCTGTTCCCCCTGAGACTACATTTATCTTTTAAGGTAAGATGAAATTCTTATATGCAGCAGCTCTTTGGCCTGAGTTTTTGTATCCAGTCAGCCAATCTGTGCCTCTTTTAGAGGACAATTTCAGCCATTTACATTAATTGAGAATATTTAATAGCCGGTTAGTGTTTCGGGTGTCAAGTTTTTTGAAAGTCCCTTGGACATTTTTAATCTTTTCACCACTGTGGAATTTGGAATTTGATAAAAAGATTATGAGTGATTTTACTTTTGTGATAGAGCATTGTGATGGTTATTGTGGAGGGTGGCTCTCAGAGTATCCTGGGGAGGTGGTTTAGTTATGGCAAATTTCTTCAACGTGTAAATGTCATTAAAGTATTTAATTTCTACATCATGAATGAACCTCAATTTGGCTGGATACCGGATCCTGGGTTGAAAGTTCTTTTATTTTAAGATGAAATTTCTCATCTTTTCCTCTTGATTCAAAACCTACTTTTCAGCATTTATCCATTATACACTACGTACATTAGAACACACATTAATTTACCAGGTCCAATGACCTCACTAAAGTCTCAAATAGATCAAGTTCTTATAGGCACATTTTAACAAGCATACATTTCCATTCACATACACATACTAATGTAAAACTTCTTCACAAAAAATTCAATCTCACAAAAATTCTATCTCAACACATTCTATACACTTGTCCATTGTGCTAAAAAATACAGTCCTCATCTTTCTCTGAAGGAACTAATTCCAGAAGGAAAACAGTCAATGTAAAATGGCAAATTCATGGAATTGTCATTCTTTCTTGTGTTAAATTGAAATAGGTACACCACACTGTTTATACATATGCTCACTTCTCCTGGGCAACAGCCCTAGAGAAATATTTCCAGAGAAATAGCTCATCATATGCTTAAACAATTATTGGAATTGCGTCTAACACAACCACAATCTATAAACCACTGGCAATGTCTCTTACTTTTTTGTCTCAAAAACTGCACTATTTTCTTTCATTCTGGAACATACATCTGTGTCATTGTATCCATTATAATTCACAAGGAAAAGCTATTATTGAACATCAATATGGAACCCTCAAAACCATACTTTTAAAACAGAAATTGGGGGCAGCACCTGTGGCTAAGTGAATATGGTACTGGCTCCAATACCATAGGTGGCAGGTTCCAAGCCAGCCCCAGCCAAAGGGCAACAAAAAATAGCCAGGCATTGTGGTGAGCACCTGTAGTCCCAGCTATTTGGGAGGATGTGACAAGAGAATCACCTCTGCCCAGGATCTGGAGTTTTCTGGGTCTGCGATGCCACGGCACTCTACCCAGGGCAATAAAGTCAGACTCAGTCTCTACTTTAAATAAATAAATAATGATGATGATAATAATAATAATAATAAATAGAAATAAAAAATGGAAATGGGGATTCAGTGCCATGCTTTCTTCACCACTATGGCCTTGAAGTACATACTAAAATCTTGTATGCTGTTTCACCCAACTATGTTTTTGTTCCTAAGAACTGCCTTAGGTTATTTCCTAGTTCCATAAAAAAGAAGAATTATTTTTTCCTAGTCTTGAAAATACAAAGTTGGTATTTAAATAGGCATAGCATTGAATTGTTATATTGCTTTGGGAAGTATAAACTTATTAAAACTTCTGACTCTTCTCAGACTTCAGCATGATATGTTCTTCCATTTGTTAATACCCACTGCTACTTTCTTTCTTAGGGTTTTCATAATATTCTTTATATAAATCCTTCGCTTCTTTTGCTAGATTTTTAGGTATTTCATTATCTCTATAGCCTTTGTAAAGGGAGTTGTGTCCTTACTTAGCCTGTCATCTTGGCTGTTATTGTTATACACAAGGCATGTGTATACTGACATGTGGAAATTGATTTCATATCCTGAGACAATACCGCATTTTTTGATAAATTTCATGAGTCCTATGGTTGATTTTGGGGGGTTGCCTAATTGCAAGGTAATATCATCAGCAAAGAGGGAGAGTTTGTCCTCCTGGGCTCTCATTTGAATGCACTTTATTTTCTTGTCTTACCTAATTGTATTGACTAGGATATCCAACACTGTGCTTAATAATAGTGACTGAGGACAACTTGGTCTGGTTTCATGTCTAAGTGGAAACACTTTCAGTTTTACTCGATTCAGAAAAATATCATCTGTTAGATTATTATAGATAGCTTTGATCAGTTTAAGAAATGTGCAACCTATGCCTACAGTCTTCAGTGTTCTAATTAGAAAAGGGTGCTGGATTTTATCATGTGCTTTTTCTGCATCTATTGAGAGGATCATATGCTCTTTGTGTTTGCTTCTTTTGCTACAACAATGCATCTGTTAAACCAACCTTACATCCCTGGAACGAAACCTACTTGATCAAGATATATTCCTTTTTTGATGCTGTAATCTATTGGCAAGGATTTTGTTGAGAATTTTTTGCAACTCTAT
>CAUYON010182525.1:0-53168 GCA_963573935.1 Arctocebus calabarensis | reverse complement strand
CAAGCTAAACCTCCATTTGATCCTGCAATCCCATTACTAGGCATCTACCCAGAAGGAAAAAATCCTTTTATCATAAGGACACTTGCACTAGACTGTTTATTGCAGCTCAATTTACGATCGCCAAAATGTGGAAACAACCTAAATGCCCACCAATCCAGGAAAGGATTAACAAGCTATGGTATACGTACACTATGGAATACTATTCAGCCATTAAAAATACGGAGACTTTACAGCCTTTGTATTAACCTGGATAAAAGTGGAACACATTATTCTTAGTAAAGCATCTCAAGACTGGAGAAGCATGAATCCCATGTACTCAAGTTTGATATGAGGACAATTAATGACAATTATTGACACTGTGGGGGTGAGGGAAGAGGAGAGCAGAGAGAGAAAAAATGAGGGAGGGGTGTGGAAAGGAAGAGCAGAGAGAGGGAAAGAGCGAGGGGGGTGGGGTCTTGGTGTCTTGGTGTGTGCCATACCTTTGGGGGCAAAACACGATTGTAAGAGAGACTCTACCCAACAAATGCAGCCAGTGTAACATGGTTTCTTGTACCCTCAATGAATCCCCAACAATAAAAAAGGGGGGGAACCACACTCTTTCCCTGTTAATCTGTAGAATATTTGGGGCATCAACTAAAAAATAATGGATGTAGCACGAAGAATTAGAAGTATACAGGGTGTTAAAGAGCCATATAGATATGTCAATTAAAACCATATTTTCAATTAACTAATAAATTCTTTCTATCACCTGTTACAGCAATTATTTGTGCACTGTTTGGTGGCATCATGAAAACATGTTTTTTGGTGCTTTAGTTAAAGCCAAACTAATGTTATTTAGATGCATATGTCCTATTATGTGTAGTCAGTACCTGATATAGATCAAAAACAGGAAGAAATAGGTTCTCTTTTAGACGTTATTAGAGACAACGTAATATTCCAGTAAGTGAGTTCATTCTTAAACATGGATCTTCCTCAATCAATGATGATCTCTCTGAGAAATAGTTCTTTAATTCCATATCAACTAATTTAAAATAGCCTTTTCCTGAGGCAAGAGAATCACTTAATCTCAAGAGTTTGAGGTTGCTGTGAGCTGTGATGCCATGGCACTGTACTGAGGGTGACACTGAATGCCTCAAAAAAAAATCAAATAGCCTTTTTTACCAAAACTTTTCATCCAAAGCCAACTGGATGAATTCAGTCATAAGAATTATCTGTGGGTAGTTAATTGTAAAATGTGGCAAAATGATCAGTGTATTAGCCTCTATTGGAAAGAAAAATTTCTCAGCCAGCAGTCAAAAAATTAGAAATGTGAATAAATTATGTTTTTTTACTTTTTAAACATATCCAAGAATATATGTTATAATACAATTAGATGCACCCATTTGTAAGCCAAGGAGAGAGTATTCACCAGAAACTAAAACCAATCCTCACATCTTAGACTTTCAGCCTTCTGAATCATAAAAAATAAATTTCTATTGTTTAAACTGCACTATTTTATATATATATATTAATAAAATAAAGTCTTTAATCTATGAATCTCATTTGTTCTTCCGAATTCCGTAGTATTAAGAATCCTTTACTTTAAAGTTGTTTTTATTTATTTCCCAATAGTAGTAGGGTTAGTAAATTTCCTATAAAAACAATGATTTTAAACCAATACCATGGGATGACGGGAGAGGAAAGGAAAATCCTAAGAGATACAATCCTTCACCTTTCCATGTAGCATTTCTTGAGAAAACCTACGAAGACATATCATGTACAACAACTCACTGTAGAAGGGAAAAGCAAAATCTCAATAAAAAAATAGGTGTATCCCTTACTCTATCAAAGAGAATTTTCTTGGTACCATTCCACTTGGAGGACTTCACTTCTTATTTTACAACTCATTTATCTCTAACAATCTTCACCAGCTAAATGTGTTCCTTTTGTATCATAAGCAGCTCAAAATGCAAAAGAGCATTCAAATTATTAAGAGAAAATAGTTCATGCCTCAATTTCTCACTGGGAGGGAAATAGTGAGACAGACAGTAAAACTTTATGGCATCCTCTCATTCAATGCTACTTCCCTCACCAGCTGACATATATAATTTTTATATACTTCAGATTTTTCTGCATTCTTACATATTCCAGCATCTATAAGAATGAAGTATCACAAATGACATGCTTAAAATCAAGGCCTGCACCCAATGATTTGAAGACACAGAGATAATGCTGCTGGTTATCATCTGTGATTCACAGAGTTGGAAGTGTTCAAAGCTACCACTTTCATAAGACTGACTCCTCTTTCCTGTAGTGCAGAAAATTAAACTCTCCCCAGAGTTGAGGAAGTAAGTCTATGTGGATAGAGGAAGAAAAGGTGTAGCAATGGGTGTTCTGGTCTCAATTATTCAGGACACATCACTCTCACTCCGCATGATTCTCTGATGGAAGCATACATGTGCCTTAGATACATGCCATGGTTTCTGAACAGTAGGGATGATTTTAGAAGGTAAAAAATAGAATCCTGCATTTTCTTTCTCATTTGAGTGATATACTACTCCATACTAAATAAATTTTGAACAATTTTTAAATGCATATGAAAGATAGGGAAAGTAGGTCATTCTAAATGTGCCAAATGCCATCTCTGCCTAAACATGTTCAGGCTCATGTCTTTGAGCATTTTGTTTCTATCTAGTAACTTAGAAATTAAATGCACAATAGCACAAGGGACACGGTTGATAATGCGTTATTCTTCCATCATTTTCTCTAACTGATTAATGGGAACAAAGTAAAAGGTTAATTTTCTAATTACATACTCCCCTGAGGTAAATTACACACGGTATCACATTCATTGACACACTATAATGGGCACTTTATGGAAAAGTGATTTTCTCTGAAGCCATGAACAATCTACAGTGTATTTTAGGAAGCAAGTCAGTAGTAGGGAAACCAGTAAAAAGACCTGCCTCTAAAGAAAAATGTTTTTCTAAGCAGCTTCTGCCTTCAAAGCATACTGTGGTGCTTCCAAATCACTCAGCCTGGTGTTGTGAGCCAAGTGTAGTTTGTATAGTCTGACCTGGGTTTTACTCTTGGCTCCTTCATTTACTAGTCACATGACCTAAACATACTCTTACATATCTAAGCACTGAGTTAGTCAATAATAAATAATTATTAAAATAATTATGATGAGGACGGAACTGAATGAAGAAATGTTATGATGGAGGTATAGCAAGTAACGGGGTGTCTACCGCAATCCACACTCTCAACACATTATAATTGTGATAATGAGTCATGAGAGAAGTTGAGATTAGGGAGTGGATTATACGCGTTCAGTACATCCTTAATTACAAGTGTCTGTGTAAACAGAATCTATCCAGAGCTTGTGCCTAATAGTTTATTTACTCTTTGTGAGGAAAGAGTTTAAGTTTCAGAGAGGGAGATAAATAGTGTCCATGATATTTTTATTTCTTGGCTTATGGTATTTATTTGTAAGCTTTATTGAAATATATAATTTCTGTACAAAAATACTCAGATTTAACGTATGCCTTTTTGTATATATGGTTTCCATGTACAGTTGTAATAAAAACTACACAATCAAGGTACTAAACCTATTAAGCACCTCCAAAAATTTTCTCATGTCATTTGTATGTATGTGTTTTGTGTGTTTGCCTGTTTGTTTCTGTGGTAAAACATGAGATCTATTATCTTATCATATTTTAAAGTGCACAATAAATATCAACTCTATGTTGTACAGCAGATTTCCAAAGCTTATTCATCTTGTATAATTGAAACTTCTTACCCATTAAGAAACAATTCCACATTCCCCCCATGCTCCCTGCAACTTCTGGAAACCACCATTCTATTCTCGGCCTCTATAAGTTTGACAGTTTTAAATATCTCATATAAGTGGAGAAGCTTGTTGACATTGGTTTTAACAATGATTTCTTGGGTTTGACACCAAAAGCACAGGCAACAAAACCAAAAATAGACGCTTCATGGTATATCTAACTAAAATGTTTCTGCAAGGTAAAAGAAATTATAAAGTAAAAAAGCAATGTATGGGATGAGAAAACATATTTACAAACCATCTATCTGATAAGAGTTTATGATCCAAAATATATATAAGCATGTCCTACAATTCAATAGCAAAAAAGCTAAAACAAAAACAAACAACAAAAAAACTAAACAAAAAAACCCACTTATTTTAAAAATGGACAAATAATTGAATAGAAGTTTCTTCAAAGAAGACATATAAATAGTCCACAAATACATGAGATGCTGCTCAACATTGCTTAATCATCATGGAAATACAAATCAAAGCCATAATGATCGCCTCCCAATGGTTAAGATGACTGTTACCAAAAGACAAGAGATAGTTTAGGGTGTAAAGAAATTGAAAAACATACATTGGGGGAAATGTAGAATGGTGCAACCACCATGGAAAGCAGCAGGATGTTCCTCAAAAATTGAAAGTTGAAATACTATATGATTCAGCAATATTACTTTGGGGCATACATCTAAAAAATAAATAAAACAGGATAGAGAAGAGATATCTCCACTCCATGTTGAAACATTGTTTATAATACTCAAGATAAGGCAACAAACCAAATGTCCATCTATACATGAATGGATAAAGAAAATCCTACATATACATACCATTGAATATTATTCAACCTTATAAAAGAAGGAAATCCTACCATTTGTGACAACCTGGAATAACCTAAAATCCATTATGCTAATGAAATAAAACAGTTATAGAAGAACAAATACTTCGCAAATCCACTTAGGTGAGGCATCTAAAAGAGTCAAACTTACGGAAGAAGAGACTAGAATGAAGTCATTTATAGGAAAAACAGAAGAATTAGGAAAGACAAAGCACTTGTATTTTTATCCTAAAAGTATATAAACCTCAAGGAGGTTCCCAAGCCTGTTTAGGGTCTACCAGCCTTACCACGGATAGGTTACACTTGAAAAGATACAAACTGGGCTGAGTACATTGGATTCTTTTTCTTCCCTTCTTGAGATACTTTGCTAAGAAGAATATGTTCCAGCTCCATCCATGTAAACACAAAAGAGGTAAAGTCTCCATCTTTCTTTAAGTCTACATAGTATAGCTTTCATATGAAGGCTAAAACACATTTATAGCACAAGAATACAGGGAAAAGGGAAAGGGAGGGGAGGGAAGGGGGGAGGATGAGTGGAGGGAGGGAAATTAGTGGGATCACACCTACGATGCATCTTAGCAGGGCACTGGTAAAACTTATTAAATGTAGAGTATCAATGTCTTCATATAGTGATCAAGAAAATGCCATGAAGGCTATCTCTAACAGTACAATCAAAATATTTCTGATTGTATATGAAGCTCATTCTGCCCTATGATTGCACCAATGTACACAATTATGATTTAATAAAATTATTTAAAAAAAAAAGAAAAGATACAAACTGAGACAACTGGAACAAATCTATTGTGGAGCAGCTGAAGAAAGTCTGGTGAAAAGGAAAAAAGGCGGAGGCTAAGGAGAAGTCCCATTAATTTAAGGCTGTTTCTATATCCCTGCTTCCAGCACAAAAGGACCACACTAATAAACGTCGATCGTTTTAAATATGTATTGTCCCAGTAGAATCATTTATGCCCTTGTGTGTATCATTAGTATTACTCTGAGGTGTTTTAGTGAGGTTTCCATCTATTATTATCAGTCAAAAATGAAAAGTTAGGGTAAAAGTCATTTGGCCATTTTAAGAACAAACATTTTTCTTTCTATTTCATGAAAAATTCATTATAGCACACTATCTTATGTTTTTAGACAGAATACACTTCTCTTTGATAGAAATAATGAAAGGTGCTGAAAATAGTGTGATTTAGAATAAGATCTTGGTTCAAACAATACTTTCTCTGTAGCTTTGTACAAATTGTTTAACTTGTCTGAATTAAAGAGAAATTATATTGAGAAATTATTTTCACCTATGAAGTGGAGATGACAGCCATATTGGAAGGTGGGTAAGATGATTCAATATTAGCCCAACCTGGAATAAAAAAATACTGCAGACCAGGATGAAATACATGAGGGTTGCACGTGGAAACACAGTAAGCAGCCAGGGGCTGTGCAAGATGGGCTGGGTGGTATAAAGAGATGTATCCCAAGTTCTTATGAGAGGATCCTCAATAATATTCAATTGTATGTGTATGTAGGAATTGGCTTATTTGAATAATTCCAGCTAGAAAGGAGCCCATTCAATGATGAGCAGGAATTGGACCTGGTTCATTTGATAAGAAGGTTTGCTTGGCCAGAGTACTAGGAGCAGAATGACTAGAGGATTTTCATAGTGGGCAATATGAGGACATCACCATGTCTCCAACATCAAAGCAACATATGATATTGAGCCTTAGTTAAGGGCCTCACAAAACGATAATGAAACTTGAGCTTCCTGTGATCACCTTGACTCTACTTTCTTCTTGAAAGGAAAAAAAAAAAAAAAGACTACCAGAATAATAGTTTTATAAAAAAAGGAGGAGGATGAGGAAGAAGAAGTAAAAGGGAAGAAAGAGAATAAGAAACATGTTTCAAACACAGAGACTTCGTAAAACCCATCTGGAAAGATGCATTAAATTATGATACTGGCTG
Source organism: Arctocebus calabarensis (assembly GCA_963573935.1). Classification (NCBI taxonomy): domain Eukaryota; kingdom Metazoa; phylum Chordata; class Mammalia; order Primates; family Lorisidae; genus Arctocebus; species Arctocebus calabarensis. The sequence goes on along the minus strand of CAUYON010182525.1, from coordinate 46,566 downwards.
TATTGATCAAAGCTTTTAATTAATATTTCAGGTTAAAATAATAAAAGATGGGGGAAAAGAGGATAATTGACAATGTTTGTGCAATTTATTTATTGGTTGTTTAACCTAAGGTCATTTTCCCCTAACGCCTAACAAAAAAGTGATAAATGCACTTTAGAACAAACAGTAAAGAATGACAAAGCAATAGGAAACATTTGCTGATGTTCAGCAGCCATTACATCCCTTATTAACCTCAGCCTTTTGTTCTAATCTCAATTGGTTTCTTGCGCCTGATTTGATTTGATATTCTATTTTCTTCAAACACGTGGTTAGAAGTTTCATCAGAATCTTACTCAAGTCAGTTTCATATTGCATCTCTAGACTTACCCTTTGCCTAATATTTAGCATGATATGGATGTAGTAAGGCAGTAACATTTTTTATTTTGTTTGTTTGTTTGTTTGTTTTGCAGTGTTTGGCCAGGGCTGGGTTTGAACCCGCCACCTCTGGCATATGGGGCTGGCGCCCGATTCTCTGAGCCACAGGTGCCGCCCAAACCTTTTTATTTTGACAATCCTTTCACCCCTACGATGTCCCATCATTAGTCAAGCAGCAGCAACTATTTTCTTTCAGCCTTGGTTTCAGAGTATGAATAAGAGGGATAACACAGTCTAATTTCATGTTTTTGAGTTCTTAAGTAGACATTGCAGAATCTATAGGGAAAAGGAAAATATTCCAAAATCTGTAGGTTAAGAGATGCAGAACTAATTCTGGCTATAAAGGCCTTATATTTATACAAGCTGGAGAAGGAGTAGGAATGTGATCAGATTAAAATCTGCCTGTGTTCCTGAATGTCTTAATCCCTATTCCTGCCCCACCCCTGTCGTGGGGCTGTGTTTAAATGTCGTTCATATGTGGGCTGAAGAATACACGCATCTGAAGATGAGTGGATGCTTAGAAGATAGATGTCACTGGAGGCCAACACTGGCCAATGATAAGGACCATCGGAGGCACATCTCAACATAGTCCAGAAGGAGGAGAAACCAGGCAATGCAAGATGGCCCTCCCCAAAGTCTGGACAGCACAAGTTAAGCTATCCTCTCCTTTCATTCCATGTAGAAGAGGAAAAAGGAAGCAGAAAACGTTAAATTGACTTAAAATCAAGACTCAAACTTGTTAATTTAGGAATAACATAATGCATCTCAAAATGTGGGGTTTTACTGAAGAAAAATAGCTTAATTTTACTAAATTCTTTACAATGGTTATTTTGTGCATGCTATTAATGATTATAAACTGAAACCCTTTTGCATGGATAATGCCACTTAAAAATCTTGTATCTTGGCTCTGTGCCTGTGGCTCAACGGCTAATGGGCCAGCCACGTACACCTGAGCTCGCGGGTTCAAATCCAACCTGGACCTTCCAAACAACAATGGCGGCTGCAACCAAAAAATGGCCAGGTGTTGTGGTGGGCGCCTGTAGTCCCAGCTACTTTGGAGGCGGACGCAGGAGACTCCCTTGAGCCCAGGAATTGGAGGTTGCTGAGAGCTGTGATGGCACAGCACTCTCTACCTAGGGTGACAGCTTGAGGCTCTGTCTCAAAAAAAAAAAAATCTTGTATCTTAAAGACAACAAACAAACAAAAAAAAGCACCTCATACTTGTATTATTTTCTCTTAAAGATGTCCCCCTAACTATATTTGACACTTATTCCTTAGGTAGTTCATAATTTTCTAAATAATTATTACTTTGTGAGTCAGTTCATGACAATGCAGGTTATGATTCTTCATAAAGTTCATGATAGATGAAAATGCATCCTATCAAGCATACCAAACTCTTCTCAGATTTAAACAATTTATAATGGCATATACCAATACTACATTATGAGCCCTTTACACATTTGGAATACTTTAGTGACGTTCTCTTATTTAATCTTCACAATAAGACTGAAGTATTATTATTATTTGATTGTTTTATAGGTAAGAGAAGTGACAAAAACAATATTTAATAACTTGCCAAATAGTCTAACTCTTGAGGATAGTTTCTTAATTACTAAAACATATTATCTCTCCAGTACAAAATATATCCTGATTGCCATTGTATTTTATTTATTTTATTTCATTTCATTTCATTTTGCTACAAAGTCTTACTCTGCCATCCATGCTGGAGTGCAGGCCATTAGTAATTCTCACTGTAACCTCAAACTTTTTAAATTTTTTTTTGCAATTTTTGGCCAGGAACATGTTTGAAATCGCCACCTTCGGTATATGGGGCTGACTCCTTTGAGTCACAGGCGCTGCCCTGTAACTTCAAACTTTTAAGCTCAAACAATCCTCCTAGCTCAGATTCCTGAGTAGTTAGAATTACAGGCAAAGGCTGGCCAGAATTCCCAGTAATCCTCTGACCCCTGGTAGAGTCAAGGGTCTAGCTATATTGCTCAGGCTGGTCTTGAACTCTAGCCTGAACCAATCCCCCTGCCTCAGCCATGCAAAATGCTAGAGTTGTAGGTGTGAGCCTATAATTAATGCCCAAACTAATGCTAATTAAAAACCTTTAGTTAAGTATAGCTAATTCTGATGGAAAACCAACCACACATAAGGGATTAATTATATAATCTACTTCATCAAGTTATATCACTTGATTTTTGAACAATGAATACTGCTAAATATTTCCTAATAACAACTATAAAATGATCGACACCAACTTTCTCATTTTTGTTTTACGATCTGAGAGCAAGGGGGAAAAGTAGTGACTGTCTATGTACACATAGTTTAGTAGTGAATGCACCAAATCCAACCCTGAATCTCTTGGCTTTTACTACAGTGAGTTTTCTGCCAACAAATATCTCCTAAGATATTAGGGTTTAATAAGGTATTGTATTTGTCATTACACACATTAAATCCAGATTGGGAGAGGAACATGCACACAAACAATTCTAGTAAACTGTTCTGTGTAATAAATCCCTTTAGGGTGGCATATAGAAGTGATGGGGAGAGTTGTCAGATTTGAGCTGCAATAATCCAAACCAACATCTTGGACTATGGCAGAAACAGTTATTGTGATAGGATGAATGGTATTAGTCACCTCATTCCCTCCGGATATTCTCTGGGCAAATCAGGTGCAGAATAATTGGAATATTCATTTACGATGCCCCTCAGTACATTGTACTGACAGGTCTGCATCGCTGCTGTTGCCTTAGTTACTACTTTCACCAGTATGCAGTACCCACTTTAGAAGTGGAGCCTGGATCTTAAAGGGAATAAGCTAGAATCCAGAGTGCACAGGCTTAAACTATGGTTAGACTCATTTGTTCAAAAACTGGTGATAGTTACTGACAAATGTAGGCGACATTGCAAGAAGTGAAGTGCAGCTATCTGGAACTTACGATTCTGCAAAATAGCTAAATGAAAAACTTCCTGAATTTGTACAGAGAGCAAAACCTATGCCATCATTTCATAACAGAATTCTGCTGTTTTCTGGCTTTCGAGCCATGTTGAAACAGCTATTCTAACTTAGGACCTTATCTTTTTGCTGTTATAATGTTGTAGTCTCACTTTTCTTTCTTCTGAAAGACAGAAATCTTTGTTTGCAAATGACAGAGAAATCAAATTTATATGCTTGATTCTAGCTGATTTCACATGGAGCTGAAATCAGACCAAATTGCCAACCGACAGATTTATGACCAAATAAGTATTTATTGTCCTAAGCCATAAAGTTTTGAGGCAATAAAAAACCCCACAAAAATAAAGAAAAATATTCCCTAATTAACCCCCCCCAAGATTAAATCGGACAAATAAATGGGACAAAATGAGTGCAAAATAGGTTGGTATTAATACATCAAATTTATAAAACATACAAATAACTGCAATACATGTAAATAATCTGTCAGAAAAGCCCTAAATTTGAATTAAATTAGCTAGAATCATGATGACTATCTCAGCAAACATGTCAATTGTTTGTGAAATATTAAAATAATTTTTCTGGTATACATGTACCACAATTTATTAATCCATTCGTGGGGGCCCTGCAGACCTCTTATTCAGCAGGTTATCTGCACTTTCCTGCCACCCTCCACCCCCATGTAAGCCCCTTTCTTTGTCTTTCCTCACTAACCTCTCTGAGCACCCGTTTTTCTTCTCTAAATGCAGTGGTTCTTGTGAGGATAGCATGAGCTATTTGATATAGAAACTTATAGCAGAATATCCTTTCCCTGTACTCTTGAAGAAAGGTCTACATTTCAAGCTTAGGCTAAATTAGTGGTATTTCTATCCATATCCCTGTTCACCAGGTTGGGATTATTCCTGTTTTCACTTTCTAGATCAGTTAAGTGCTAATATTTTACGACTGTCTTAACTGAAAAACTACAGCGTCTACATCCAAGACACTGAAGGTCTATGTAAATGTTCCCCTAAACACTCAGAAAGTTCCTAACAAAAGAAATAAACCCATGTGCACAGGGCCTGCAGAGCAGGAGTTACCCCGGGATGCCCTGATCCCCTGTCCAACTCCCAGGGGTCTGGAGGCAGTCCCAGTGGCCAAGACTCCCCCCAGTGAGCTGCCACTCTGTAGGTTGGTGATGCAAAGGATGGGAGAGCTGTGTCTTCCTGTAGTCGGGTCCTGAAGGAGGCACGGGCTCCAGGTGAGGCAGTCCCCCATGCTAGGGTGGGGAGGACAAGTCCAAGTCTACCAGGGCAGCTTTATGTGCAAAGGTTTGTTTGGTTCATTTCCTTCTCACTAACGCTTGGAACGACAGAGGCCCAAGGAAGAATCATTACCTCAGGAATTCCTCTGAGACTGAGTTGCCCGGGGATCTAAAGTATTAGAGAGGAGCATGCCTGGGTAGGCTAGTGGGAGGCAGTGCTTACCCCACTCACCCAGCTGAGCCCCCACAGTGAGGCCCTGTTGTCAGAGAAGGTGAAGGATCCAGCTACTGTCTCCAGAGATTACGGATAGCCCTGCAGAGACGGAAGGGCCATTTTTGTGGAGAGAACTCTTGGCACTGTGAATGCCCCATCTCCTTTACACTTAGTGTGGCCCAGGGACTAGTCAAAAGGATTTCACTCCTTTTGAACTTGTAATGAGGGATCTCACGTCCCACAGAGACCCGAGGAGTCAGAGCCTGCATTTCAGTGAGACCCCCGGGTGTTGCCACGCATGTAACAGCCTGAGAAGGGCTTTCTCCTCCTGCCCTCATGGCTTGGGTTGCTTAGCTGTTAAACATGCCCCGGGTAGGACCGGCTCTGAGCAGTGACTTCCTGGAGCAAGCACTCCCCTGACCCGGGGGAAGAGGCGATGAAAGGGAAGGACAAGGGCTGAGTGGCTTGAGGAGAAACCTGGCACTGCATTTCTGGACCCAACCACGCCCTCCGGCTCTGGGTCACCCCAGTCTGCTTCTCTCTTTCCTTCTTTCCTCTGAGAACAAACAGGCCTTCACAGTTTATCCTGTCTTGTGAAACAAACTCTTACCACTGGCCTTCTAAGACTGGAGACTTGTGGTGACATCATGGCCTCTTTCCCCGTCCTTTCTCTCAATGAATGACTGAACTCGTAGCTGGCAGCTATGTCACGAAAGGAATGTGATTGCTGTGTTTGCACAGGCTTGCCTTGGTGTCTTTGTTCTTGTTGTGGCTCTCAAGTCCCTCGAGTCATCCAACATTTCCGGCCTTTGACTCACGATGACCTTAGTTTTTCCTGTATGTCAGTGGGCAGCTACTTCCTGAGCATCCGCATGGTCTTCCCACCTGGCTCACAGTGTCCTGGAGGCCTGTGGTATGAGATCGTGGACAGGTCCTCGGGCCCTGGAGAGCCCTAAGCAAGTAAAGACTCTTTCTCAAGAGTCTTTGCAAAGTCAGGGAGAATTCGAAGTTGTGTTAAATTGTCGGTCATTAGGAAAGTTCAGGCCCACTACTATGAGAGAGGCAAATCATTCATAGGAGTGGCTTTCGCTGAGAAAAAGAAGAGAAGGAAAAAAGGGAGTGGTTACCCAGGTAAGCTGGGGTGGACCTGAGGCTGTCAGTTTCCTGGGCAACCAACCATTCAGTAGGGCAGAGAGCAAACTATGCATACTTCAAGAGTTCAGCCCAAGCTCAGTCAAGACTCCCTCTGCTCCCACTCAAGACCACGGCTCTGGGAAGCCCCCGTCTGGGAGGAAGAGCAGGTGGGCTCATGCACAGAAGTCGACAGAGCCAGACTCAGCCTGTGACACCGAAAGCCCATGGTCCGACTTGAGTCCAGCCCGGCACACATTTGCTGCACAGTGGTTTGGGTTTCCTCCTAGATTCAGCTCTCCTCCTGTTAGTTGACATTTCCTCTCACCTCAGAGTTGCTTTGGTTTGGCAGAGACTCTCACCAAATTGCTCCCCTTCCCTAAAGCATCTTGCCAAACCAGTCCCTCTGCCATGGGATGGCTCACTGGGCAGAAGCCATCCTGTGGTTCTGGATAAGGTCCTTTCACATTGAACCTGGCCACTAGCCCTGGACACAGAAAGGCTGAGGAGCCATGCCAGAAGTTCCCTGCTCACCGAGCCAGGTCCTGGCCTGCAGCTGGAATAGTCCCCCTGACACTGGCTTCATTCATGGCATGTCTGAGCTCTGTCCATTCATCGGGCTTGCTAATTTCATGGGATTCCTTAGGTCAGGACTAAACCTTAGGCAGGAAGGAGCCTTCAGTTCTTACATAGCTTTTCAAGTTGTGAGAAAGCACTTTGACTCATATGAGGCAATCTTCTTGAATGGTAGCTTTCTGTCATCCACTTACCCCTTGCAGCCTGTGACCTACTTTTGACTGAAATCCAGTATCTTCCATCATTTTATTTTTTTATACTTTGGTAGAGCATTTGATCATTTTGTCTACCTTTGTCTTTCTCCTTCATGGTATTTGTTGGTATGTTAATTTTTTCTGCTTACCTATCTGCATCTTTTCTGTTGGCTTTTCTTCTTCCAAATCTCAAAAAAAAAACCAACAACAACAACAAAACCCATGTTTTATTCTTTGATTTCCACTGCTACATTCTTCCTCTGTAGTTCATTCTGCATCCTGGCCTCTCCTCTGACTCCCAAGGTTATTCTCTATTTCCAGGCAGTCTCTGACCTTATGTCCAGTTCCACATCCCCAGATGTCTGTTCAGGATATAATCTCATCATGGGGAAGCATGGGGACAGCCTTTCCACCCCACCCTAACCAGCTTCCCCGTCACTTTCTATCCCCCACCACCTTTCCAACACCTGCAATCATCTTTGATGTCTTTACCTGCTGTACTTGCTTACCCAATCTTGCCCATTCTTGAACTACAGATCCACATGCTAAGTCAAATGAACAGATCTCCATAAATGAGAAACCTTATGCAAAACAGTTCAAGATATGTCCAGGACACATGGCTGTTTAAATACGGCATTCTGTTTTTCAATAGAGTTATTCACTATGACTCATGGAAGATCATGAAAACAGCGGTGTGATGGAGCCAGTTCACACTGGCGTGTGGGACTCAGTTGTGATCTCTTCCTTGCTTGCCCTCGGTAACATCAGATTGATAGTGTGAAACCTGCCATGGTGAGAGTATTTAAACCACAGACCCTGGCAAAGCACGAGTTTGTGTGAAACTCTTACCAACACACAAGGGCATGAAAGGGACACACACACACAACACATACACGCACACACACACATTCTATCTTATTGATGAACAGCAGTTTCAACTTCCTGATAATGCTTAGGATGAAAATTCCTTCAAGAGATTCCAGTCTCTGGGCTCTTTAATACAAAGTCCAAGAAACTTGTTTGGGCTTAGGACTTTTTTTTAATCAATATCTTCATAATTGGTATTTGGTGGGACTAGGGCACCCCGCATCCCAGGGTGAGGATCTGCCCATGAATGTGTCCTTTGCTGCTGATCTGCAGTCTGATCCAACTGCATTAACTCGTCATTCAGATATTCCTTCTAGGAATAAAAGAATTTTCCAGCCTCATGGTATATTCTAAAGCCTTTCTTTTATTCTTTTTTATGCTGTAGTATTAATTATAATCTCTTATTACTAGTCACCGCAGGGATAACTGCTCTTTTACTTGAATAATAGTGACCTTTTCAGACTGAATTTGACAGTTCACTCTTATACTTTGGCCCATTCAGAATATGCCCATTGAATTCAAGTTCATGCAGCTCTGTCTCTTCCAGTTGTTACTTTAAATCATACACCTGCACACACACATACACAACCTGAACACACCTTATTTTTCTGGCTAGATTATAGCTTCTAGAGGGGAAGGATCATTTCTGCACACGTTCATACCCCTCTTGGTGCTTGGGAACACATATTGGCTAAAATAGAGACTTATGCAAGCTTCTTGTATTTCAAAGTCCCTATTCGGCATTTTAAATATAAGCCTACAGGCTCCTAGTCATTTAATCAACATTTATTAAGCTTTGATATGTTGATTACCTTGGGCACCAGGTGTCAGACACAACCCAGGATACACACAGTCTTCAGTGAGTCACACAGTTAGTGAGGCAGACAGGTGAAATAATGTTTATAGTCATGTAAAAAAAGCCCAAGGAAGGTGCCCTGTATACAGAACTATGTATGTGAAAACTAGAGAGAAATGTGTAAGTCTCCCTGAATCCAAGGAAAGTATTGTAGAAGATGTTGAGAGTTGGGTATTAAGAAATGAGTGAAAACTATGTGCACATGGGACAGAAGGGTGTTCTAGGTGGGGACAAGGATATACACAAAGGAACAGATTCGTGAGCGTCTGTAAGTCTTATGTGGCTGGAGAATGGGACACATTGAGGAGATAGTGGGAGGTGGGATGGAAAGGGGAGGCTGCAGCCAGATGGTGAAGCACTTTGGAATTGTCCCCTCAGTCACTGAGGGCATGATGGAAGGTGCTTGAATACAGAAGTAAATGCAAGGCTTTAGACCTGTAATTCTGGCTACAACGTGGATAATGTATGGGAAGAAGAAAGAGCTGGAACTTGAGAGACCACATGAGATGGTGGTTGAATAAAACCAATGAAGCAGTTGGAATAGAGAATAGGAGATCATTTTGAAAGATATTTAGGAAACGTTACTTATATATTTGGTAATTGAGTTGATAGGAAATGAGCGAAAGGGAGAAATGTTCCAGATTTCTATCCTGGGAAGCCAATGGATGAGATGACATTAATTTTACAATTAGAGAAGGAGAAGCATATTCAGAAAGTGATTTGAAAGGGAGGGAAAATGGGCTTACTTTTGAAATACATGTATTTTAAAGAGTCTATAAAGGTGGGATCAAGCGTTGTAGCTCAGAGAGGATCTGCACTGCAGTCACAGTTGTAGAAATCATCCACACGTGAGTGGTGGGGGAAGCCCTGGAGGATGACCAGCATGTATCTCAAAGCACACTGCGACAGGAGTCCTTTAAAAATGAAGCAGAATCACGATGGGAGCCTACTTGCTTAATATCCCCAAATCTTTCATTAAAAAACAAAAAACAGAGCAATTAGGAAACAAAAAAGGAAACAAAAAACACAGATAATTTTAATAGAAGTTATATAAGTAGGTAAGGCCAAACCATGCATAATACCAGACATTGTGGAAAAATTGCATATTTAGCAGCTAGACAGAGAGAAAAAAGAAAAAGAACAAGCTCAAGAGTCAGACACAGAAATCAATAATAAATACATGACAAGGAAATAATCATACTCTGGATAGAACCCTCAGAAGTTACTGACATGGAAACTTCTGAGGGTTCAGTTACTGAACCCAGTTATTGACATGGAAAGAAGACTCTAGGTCCCAGAAGGTGACAGAATGCAAGAAAGATCACCCAGACCCATTCATGGCCTTCGGAAGACCAGAGAGTACTGGAGACATTGTCAGAACTGAATCCACATTGAGAGGAACACAAAGGACAAAGGGGGAAGAATTTCCAGATCCTTGAGAGTCACGGAGTCCAGAAAATAAAAATCTCAAAACCGTGGCCAAATTGTCAAACACTTCTTTTCAACACCAGAAGAGGGGGCTGTGAACAGTGAAGATAAGATAACTACCCTAAAATCTCCCACCCCCTTACATAAAAGCACAGAAAATAGTCTATTTCATTTAAATAGGAGCATCAACCAAGCTCCTACAAGGACAATGTAAGAAGTATCAATAGCATACCAACATAATGAAAAGGTGTCCTCCAAGCAGACAAAAATATGACAGTATATATTATAAAATGAACTAAGAGAAACTAAGAAAACTATAGATATAAATCAGAAATAGAAAATTCAAGAAATGAGATGGATAAAGGGTGTGAAATGATGGCTGACAGTATTCAGGAAAGAATAAGAAAAATAAGAATTAACCTAATAAGCACATGTATATGTAAAAATAAAAAAAATAAGAATTAGAAAAAATTGTCTTTTTCAGAATGTATACTAAACTAAAAAGAATCCAAGAATGACTAGACACAGTGTAATGAGGAAAATTTTTAAAAGGAGAGAAATTGAAAGAATCAAAAAGAAATAAATATTTAAGTGAAAATGATATTCATAAACAACATAGTAAGGAAACCCAACAAATACAGGGTCCCAGGAACAGAAAACCACCAAGACATCATAACAGAACAAAAATGTAAATACATGACTCAAATTGCCAGACTGAAAGAACACTCTGTACAACTCAGAAAACTGACCCAGAATGGTCCATATCAAGGCATATTGTACTAAAACTACTGCCTTTTAAACGATATAAGGAAAATTTTGTTTGTGCATCTAGGCAAATCAACTCAATTAGTGAAAGAAAATCCAATGTCAGATTTCTCAACAATACCACTTCATACTAAAAAACAGTAGAGCAATATGTCTAAAATACCAAAGGAAAGACAACATGAGCTAAATATTTGATTTTTTTCTTTTTTTATAAGACAGGATTGTGCTTCATGTCTCAGGCTGGAGTGCAGTGGTGTGAGCACAGGTCACTGCAGCCTTGAACTCCTGGGTTCATGTGATCCTTCCACATCAGCCTCTGGAGTAGCTGGGACTACTGGGCTCATGCCCAGCTAAGTTTTCTCATTTATTTGTAGAGACAGGATTTCCCTATGTTGTTGAGGTTGGTCTCAAGCCATTTTCGTACCTGAGCTTCCCAAAGCGCTGGGATTATAGGCAAGAGCAAAGGGCCCAACCAAGCCAAAGACATTCTATGTCCTACCAAACTGAACTTCAAGCTTGAAGGCCACAGACAGATAGTTCCAAATCTGCAAGAGTTCAGAGTATATTGTTCCCATGAGCTCTTCCTAAGGAATCTACCACAGGAAAAGCTTTGCATATGGTTACTACTTTGTGAATGATAATTAATGGCACTCATTGTGACATCTCCTCTCCTGAGAATTGTGAACATTCTCAAAAGGCACACTTACTTTAACTCATCAGACAAAGTCAGTCGCATAAGACTACCATCCAGAAAAGGGGTTTATAAGTCTTCCTACCAATGGGGGTAAAAAGTCAAATATGCATCATTAGAAATGTCTCATGAGTAGTGACTGGCAGTTATTTAACCATGTTCTTTGTGATCATGGTATCTCCCTTGCCAGGTAAGTATTTAGCCATGTTCTTGCATGAATGAAGATGCCTCAGACGGTAGTTTAATAAAAAGTTGACATTGATTTTTATGTGGGAAACTCCTAAATGATGACTTGACTTGTTAAGAAACTAAATAATAATTTGGTAAGCGGTAATTTAAAAATATTTGTTCAAAAGCTCATAGAAACAATTTCTCTATACTGAAAAATAATCATCATTAGGGCTTTCTGTTAAAAGATAACAATAACGGCGGTTTTTAAAAAGTTCCATTTCCTTCCTTTGAAGCCCAACAAAAAACCCACAAAGAATGAAAGAGACAGGACATTCTGCCTTCAATGCACAATGAAATGGCTACAATCCCAGAATATAAATTATGAAACACACCTGCCAAGGACCATAAAATCTGGGCCCAAATGAGAAGGCGGGCTGAGAGCTGACACATACTTCCTCTGGTGCAGAGCAGGACGCAGCTTTCCCTGGAGTAGGTGTAACAGTCCAGAAAGGCCTATTTAGCAGTTTTTGATTACAGAGACTAGATGGGAACATGAGCTGCCCTCCACAACGCTGAGAACGTCCCTGCAGAACTGTGGCTGGAGACGGAGCTGAAGAAGCCATCATGATTTCATGGCTCCTGGACAAGGATGGGGGCCAGAGCTGAAGAGGTGTGAAGGGCGGGGGGTGGGGGGTCAGCAACTGCTGAATGGTGTCGCAGAAATCCAGTTGTGTAAGAGGCTCTTTTCTCACGTGAACCATTCAGATGCCAAAATTTGAAGAAGGATGTGGGCAAAGAAACTAAGAGATTTGGTGACAGAGAGTTGAAGACAACAGACTGATGTAAACTTCCCTAGGTTGTTCCCCTGACCTACACACATCCAGCATTCAAGGCACCAGCATTAAATCTATGCATCAAAACTAGGGGAGAAAATTGAACAGAAGGCAGGAGGTCTGGGGGAAAGAGCATAGAGCTCAAGGTTACATAACAAAGATAGTTCTTAGAGAAAAGTCCCAACAAATAGGCTCCACACTCCCAAAGAATTATCATCATAATGTCTAAGGGTAAGTGGCTTAACACTGAGGTTTGAGCTCAAAAAGAGAAAAGATGGAACAACAGAAAGAGATGAAAGACAACTGGAACAGGCAGTGGGAAACAGGAAAACTATAAAAGAGCAGATACAAAAATAGTCACGAAAGTTACATCTAGACAACAACAACAAAGATAAAATGAGTGAGAACAGAGGGATACGGAGCACAGGCTGGAGTCAGTCAGATATGGTGATATGGAAAGGAACAAAGACTTGAGACTGGTTTTGACAGGCAGTGATGGGTATGGAAGTCACACATAAACATAATTGGGATTTGCTGAAAACAAAACAAATAGAAAAATGTTCAGAGATCAAATCAGGAGAATTAATTTCCTTTAATAAAAGCTTTTTTTCTGTGAGTCATAATGGCATAACCAGGTGCCAAGTAAATATGACCCCCTAAGGTAGCTTGTATTAAGTGCTGAACTTCATGGATAAAGAAAAAAAATCCACAGACCTCTGAACAGAAAAGGCCAACAAACAAGCACCCAAACTGCCTGTCTTCACAGAGGTGTCTAATCCAAGATGAAGGAGCAGCACACAATTTAAGGAAAAGCAGCAGGACCCTAGAATTTTCTCTTCACCCCAGTTGCTCTTCATGTAGGGAGGCAGTCGAGAATACCATCTTGATAAGCCCTTCTTGAAAAATCTGCTGGCCTGAGATGAGACACAGTGATGGTTCAAAACAGAGCATTCAGGAGTGCAGAGACTCTGGTTTTAAAAAAACAGGTAGAAGATGAGCAGTCAATATATCTAAGTATAGAATTAAGACAAATCAACTAGCAATTGCATCCTAGAACAGAACATAAATATCAAAAATCCTAATATCTAAATAATATAATGAAAACAAATTGGAATTTGTAGAGGAGAGAGGTGGAGGAAATATAAGTGTGCTTGTTTCCTCATCCTTAGCAGCAACTCAATAGATACTCTCGTAAGTCAAAACATGTAATTAGAAGTAACTACCCAAATCTCTTACTGACTTCTTTAATCTTATTTCCTAACTTTAGAGTTTCCTTTTGCAAATTAACCACAGCAAAGAAAAGTCAGATGTTAAGAAACTCTTTGAATTCAATTTCTTATTTTTCTAATAATACCTAATAAAACTATATGAAAATGTTGAACTGAAATGGCACATACATACAAAGGTTCTCAAATATTAATGTTATTTCATATAGCCAGTTTGGGTGATTTATAAAAAACCCACTTTTCTTTTTATCCATTTCTATTTCTATATTTCTTGGATTCATGGTGATGGGTACACATGTAAAAAAAAAAAAAACAACAAAAGCTCAGATGGTGCCTGTGGCTCAAAGGAGTAGGACGCTGGCCCCATATGCCAGATGTGTTGGGTTCAAACCCAGCCCTGGCCAAAAACTGTAAAAAAAAAAAAACAAACCCAAAAACAAAAGCTCAGAATCATCTTACTATATAAATAAATAGCTAACAGATAAATTAGATATGAATTGTAATGCCAAATAAGAAATCCTGTGACAATCAATTACTGGGAATTACTATTTTGAAAGAAAGGAAGGAAGGAGTAAGTAGGGGAAGGGAGGGAGAGACTTAAGCATAAAGAAAGAGAAAAAGGAAGGGGAGGGGATGAGAAACAGCTTCCGTATAAACATGTTCAAGTTTAGGAAATGGCTTTCTTATTGGCACGTTCATACTTAAAATTCCCCCTCATCTCACCATTTGAGACTCTGCTGTTGTTGGCTGGCTTTGCCCGCCCACACACCGTTTGAATCTGTTGCACAACTGTCATTGCAGTGTTCTGTCAGTTGCGGTGCTGGGATCCAGAGGAGGGAACAGGTGTGTCAAAGGATGACAGCCAAAGGCCGGCGTGTTCCCCTCGTTGAGACCATGTGCGGGGATCTCCCTGGGCTTCCTCTTGAAAGACCCTGCCAGATGCCTGTGTGCGGGAGTAAGTATGTGATGTCCATGCTTCAGGAAGGTGTGCTGCTCTTGTCTCTTTGTCCCACGTCTTTGTTTTGCATAGGTTAACATATTTCTAATTTTTGCATACATTAACATATTTCTAAATTTTGCATGCATTAACATATTTCTCATTTACAGTTAAAGTGAAACCAGCAGAGCTCACTGCTGCTTTAAGTAGCAATCAGTAGAATGCAGAAGAGTGAGATACAATTCTAAGAACATATCTTAAATCTTTTAAAAAGTATCTATCTGCCCACTTAATAAATGCATCTTGTGGGCATCCTTACTTGGGCTTACACCCTCCACTTTGCCATGGTCCTTCATGAGTGTTCCCTGCAGAAGTTAAGCCACAATACTTCCTGCTTCCCTTTGCTAGTAATGTATTTGGATTCAATTAAAAGTAGAAGAGCTATGTATTCTTAAGTATTCAAATATTTTTTTCTTATGTATAGTCTAAAACCTACAAGGATAAAAACGTGAAGTACCTTAGTTTTTTAAAAATGGCAATATGGATGACTCTTCAATTAATGAAGAATAATGAGCTTACTATAAAGAGTTAATTTTACACTTCATCGCCATATGCAAAGGTGATATGCATGTAGCATTCACATGTGGCTTCAGTGTACATGGCGCAGGTACATGTTTACCTGCATATATGTATGTTTCTTGGGAGAAGGTCACACAGATGAGTTGAGGATTGCCATGACAGCAGTTGCAAAGTAGGAAGCAGCGTAGGGGTTGAGATGTGGGGAGGAAGGTAGGGAACAGACACTGCAGTGATAGCTTCTGGGTCCTGGACCCGTTTCCTGCTTTGGTTTGTCACTACCTTTAATTATAAACTTGTAAAATAAAATGTATTATCTCAGGACCCTTCCTGAGCTATGGTAAGAAAAAAGAATCAGAAATGAACTGTTCTTGTTTAATGCTTCTAATTTTAAAAAATAGAGATAGATAGATATATAAAACCTTAGCATGAAAATGACGCTCTGGCAGAAACTCACAAAACAAAATAAGAAAAACATTTAAAAAAAAAAAAGTAGTAACACTAATTCAGCACTTAGTCTGTGGAGTTTCTTGTATGCGTAGCTCGCTTAGTTTCCTCAGCAAAACTGTGAAACAGGTATTATACCCCTTTAAAAAATGAGAAAATCTAGTCCAGGTGCAGTGGCTCACACCAGTAATCCTAGAGCTTTGGGAGACTGAGGCAGGAAGATCTCTTGAGCCCAGGAGCTCGAGGGCAAATTGAGCAATGATCAAGAAAAAAACAAGATGAAGGAGGAACCTAGGACTTAGAGAAGGTGTGAGACTTGCCCAAGGGGGCTGCCTGCTGGACCCTCGGCCTGATTCCTTAGCCCACACTCTCAGCCTCTTCTCTAGGCTAATTCATGGACAACATTAACTTTTTTTTCCCCTGGAACCTCTCTGAGAACAAATTTTCAGTCTTGAGATTCCACATTGTGAAGTATCCTGGAACTCAGGAATGTCCACAGCATACGGTACACTGTCTGAGCTGCTTATCTGTCAGATTTTTATTAATTTTGGATGGTTGAGTAGCACTGGGGCTAGACTGTGAACCGACTTAGAAGAAAGTTAAAGTAATCCTGGCAGCTTCCTCTCAAATAATAACAGAATAACATGTGAGAATATATCATGGTTACTGGGGCATGCAATGTGGTATGAGATGAAATTATAAATTAGCATGGCATGCAGTGGAGACAGGGAAAATTATAAGTTTTAGAGAGAAAAGAAAAAAGACACTAATATTTCTTCTTCACCCCACCCCACTCCATAGCCTGCCAGACATGTAGGTCAGGGAAGTAGACAAGAGACAGGAAAGCATGCTCCCAACACAGCCAAGTTGCTCTGAGATGGGACCCATGCCGTCACCTTTGACTCAGGCCCTTGCTTGCTGAAAGTTGGCTTTTCCTACCGTGCACTCATGTAGCACCCTCTTCTCCCCACCGCATGTCACAGGACCAAGTGATGACCTTGGCATCCTCCTACCCTCCCTGCCCCTGCTCTCTCTGCGCCATTAGGTTACCCTCATCGGGCTTCCAAAGGCACCACGTGCAGATCTAAGGCACTTTCTACCTTTCTCCAGGACACACCAACACTACCAAGTCTGTTCTTCCTCCCCTACATTTGCCAACATCCAGGACAATCAACATTCGTGTTGACAACTCTTCCAACACATCATAACCCAATGTCCCCAGCCTTGTCAATCCCACTTCTCCCATCACCTTAGCATGGTGACAGCTTAGGCTTCCTCATTACTGGCACTCAGAACTACCTTTCTTCTCTTCCCTTTCCCCCCAGCTCCCTCCTGCTCTTGAAGGTAATGCCTTACTGTGACTTCTGGTTCTTCCGTACCTCCCTTAGCTTCTCAGACTTTCTGCTCTTGCAAAGGTAACCACTCTTCTTAGCTGGAATTCCCTAGGCACCCTCTTAAAAATTATTACATCTTTTGTTTCTATGAGATCAATTGTTTTTAACATTTAGCTCCCACATATGAATGAGAACATGCAAAATTTGTCTTTCTGTAGTTGGCTTATTTCACTTAACATAATGTTCTCTCGTTTCATGCACATTGTAGCAAATGACAGGATTTCATTCTTTTTATGGCTATATAATATTTCACTATGTCCAGGCAGTCCCTGAGTTACAAACATCCACCTGACATATAACTAACACTTGTGAATGGAGGCTATTACTGGAAATAGGTAGTTACCTGTTCCAACTTCATGTACAAATCCAAATTAAGAACAAACCCTAAGAACCTGTCTCATTTCTAACCCAGGGACTCCCTGTATATGTATCACAGTGTCTTTACCCATTCCTTCTCTGATGGACACTTACATTGATTCCAGACGTTAACTATAGTGCTGTAGTAAACATGGACGTGCAATTGTCTCTTTGAAATACTGAATTCCCTCCTTTGGATGTTAACTAGCAGAGAGATTGCTGGGTCATATGGTAGCTCTATTTTTAGTTTTTTGAGGAATCTCCATACTGTTCTCCTTAGTGGTTATAGTAACTTACATCCCACCAACAGTGTTCCAGGGTTCTATTTTCTCCATGTTCTCACCAACATTTGTCATGGCCTGTTGTTTTCATCAACTTTTGACTAGGGTGAGATTGTACTTTTGCATTTCTATGCTGACTAATGATGTTGAATTTTTTTCATGTAACCATTGACCATTTGTGTGCCTTCCTTTGAGAAATGTTTGTTCAGATCCATCGCCCATTTTCAATAGGATTATTTGTTTTTTTTCTATTGAGTTGTTAGAGTTCTTTATATATTCTAGTTATGAATACCTGTCAGATAGTTTACAGACATTTTCTCCTGTTCTATGTGTTGTCTTTTCATTTGGATGATTTTTGTCTGGATGATATGTTCAATACTGAAAATGGAGTTTGACTTCTCCAATGATTTTTATTGGGTTCTGTCTCTCTCTTTAGCGTCAGTAATATTTGCTCTATGTGTCGGGTTCATATTATTTAGAATTTTTATGTCCTCTTGCTGAATTGACCTTGTCATTATGTAATGATCTTCTTTGTCTCTTTTTATGAAGAGACTGTTGTATTTTGGTTTCCATTTACATGGAATATCTTTTTCTTTCCTTTAATTTTCAGTCTGAGTGGGTCCGAGGTTTCTTGTAGACAGCATAGAGTTGGCTCTTAGATTTTTCTTTTTTTATCCATTTAGGCACTCTATGTCTTTTGAATGGAGAGTTTAGTCTGTTCACACTCAGTGTTACTATTGATAGGCAAGGACTTAACTATTGCTATGTTGTTATTTAATTTCTGTTGTTTCATGGTCTTTTCTTTTTATGACTTCATTCCTTCCTTTCTTAAAAATGAGTTTCTCTGGTAGTGTGTTTTAATTTCTTGCTTTTGTGTGTGTGTGTATCTGTTGTATGTTTTTTCATTTGAGATTACCATAAGGCTTTCAAAGAACATCTTATGGCCAATTACAAATGAGCAAATAAGCAAGCAAAAAGAAATCTAACAGAAATTTTCCCCTTTAAGTTCATCCCCCCAATTTTTCTTTAACCAAATCCCCTTTGCTATAATTGCGGTGGATAAATCACCTATATCTGGAGTAGGAAGACTAAAAGATAAACCTATCAAAAATAATCAAAACAACTTTTTAAGAGACAGTATAAAAAGACATAGATGGAAACAATAAGATGTTAAAGATCCATGGAGAAGGAAGATCTCAGAACTTGAAGACAAGACTCTTGAGCCAACCCAATCATTTAAAGAGGCAGAACAGAAGAGAGCAGAGTAATCTCTTAGAGAGATAAGGAAATGCAAAGCATACAAACATATGAATTATCCCTGAGGGAAAGAAGTGACTCCCCAAAGGATGAAAGCTCTACTTAAAGATATTATGGTGACAAATTTCCCAAGTATTGACAGAGACTCAAACACAGAGGGCTATCAAACTCCAGAATGACTTAATTCAAACGAAGCATGTCCTAGACACATCATACACTTGATTTTATCCCAAAGACCATCTGAACATATTGTAATTAGCCTGGCAAAAGTAAAAATTAAAGATAAAATTCTACAAGCTATAAGGCATAAACAGCATCTGACCTACAAGAGTGAACCCATCAAATTAACAGGTGATCTCTTAACAGAAATTTTACAAGCCAGATCTTCTCAAACAGAACAACTGTCAGCTTAGGATTCTATATCAAACAAAACTCAGTTTCATATTTGATGAAGAAATCACATCTTTTTCTTACATGTAAATGCAGAGGACATTTATAAGTACTAGACCTTCCCTGTAGGAAGTACTAGTACCTGCACTACACACAGACTAACACAAGTAAAGAAAATCAAAGATGGACCTTAAGTACTGGCCAAGAGAACAATACAACATGAAGACATAGCAATCCTAAATATTTAAGCACCCAACTCAGGAGCCCCATATTTATAAAACAAATTTTACAACACTATAATAGCCAGGAACTTCAATACTCTACTAACAGATATGGACAGATCCTCCAAGCAGAAATTAAGCAAAGAAATTTTGGCCTTAAACTCAATTCTAGAACAAATAGGCTTAACAGATATATACAGAACATTTCACCCCAATACTACTGAATGTACATTCTTCTCATCAGCTCATGGATCATTTTCTAAGGTTGATCACATCCTAGGTCACAAAACAAACCTCAACAAATTTAAAAAAATTATACCATGTATCTTTACAGACCACAGTGGAATAAAAGTAGAAGTTATTTCCAACAGAACCAATCATCCCCACACAGGGAAACTAAACAATTTATTGCTGAGTGATAGCTGGGTCAAGGAGGAGATAAAGAAGCAAATCACTAGATTCCTTGAACATAATGACAATAAGGCCATAAGCTATCAAAACCTATGTGATACTGAAAAAGCAGTCCTAGGAGGGAAATTCATTGCATTAAATTTCCAGTCAAAAAGCGCAGAATCGACAATCTAATAAATCATCTTCAGGAACTGGAAAAGGAAGAGCAATATAATCCCAAACCTAGCAGAAAAGAAATTACCAAAATTTGATCAGAACTAAATGAAGTTGAGAACAAAAGAGCCATTCATAAGATTAACAAAAAAAAGAAAAAAAAAGTTAGTTCTTTGAAAAAAATAAACAAAATAGATAAACCTTTGACCAGATTAACCAGAAACAGAGAAGTAAGGTCAATCAGAAATGAAAAAGGGGAAACAACAACAGGTACCAAGAAATACAAAATATCTTCACTGAATAGTACAAAAATCTCTATGCCCAGAAATTTGAAAAGGTGGAGGAAATTGACAAATTCCTGGAAATACTCTACCTCCCTAGAATCAACCAGTAAGGAACAGAATTTTTGAACAGACTAATATCAAGCACCAAAATTGAAACAATAATAAAAAATGTCCAACAAAAAAGTCCTGGGCCGGACAGTTTCACACCAGAATTCAACCAAACCTTTAAAGAAGAGCTTGTGTCTGTAATGCAGAATCTATTCCAAAACATCGAGAAGGAAAGAACACTGCCCAGCTCATTCTATAAAGCAAGTATCACCCTGATAGCAAAACCAGGAAAGGACATAGCAAAAAAAGAAAAGTACAGACCAGTGTCATTAATGTTGACATCGGAATACTCAATATAATCTTAGCAAGTACAATTCAGCTACACATTAAAAAAAAAAATTCATCATGACCAGGTGGGCTTCATCCCAGGACTACAAGGCTAGTTCAACACACACAAATCCATAAATGTAATTCACCACATAAACAGAAGCAAAAACAAAGACCATATAATCCTCTCAATAGATGCAAAAAAAAAAAAATTGACAAAATTCAGCAACAATTTTTGATAAGAACATTTAAGAAAATTGCCAGAGATGGGTCAT
Organism: Arctocebus calabarensis; assembly: GCA_963573935.1. NCBI lineage: Eukaryota > Metazoa > Chordata > Mammalia > Primates > Lorisidae > Arctocebus > Arctocebus calabarensis. Next base: position 25,640 of record CAUYON010182525.1, on the reverse strand, counting down.
TCCTTAAACTGATAGAAGCCATCTACAACAAACCCAGAGCCAACATCATATTAAATGCAGAAAAACTGAAACCATTCCCACTTAGAACTGGAACCAGACAAGGATATTCACTATCATCACTACTACTCAACATAGAGCTGTAAGTCCTACCTAATACAATTAGACAAGAGATGGATATCAAGGGTATCCAAATAGGGACAGAGGAGGTCAAACTTTCACTCTCTACTGATGATATGATCTTATACCTAGAAAACCCCCAGGGCTCAATCACAAGACTCCTAGAATTGATAAAGAAATATAGCAATGTCTCAGGATATAAAATCAGCATACACAAATCAGTAGCTTTCATGCGTAGTACAGCAGTAAAGCTGAGAATCAAATCAAGACTCAGTATCCTGTACAGTAACAGCAAAGAAAATTAAATACCTTGGAATATATTTAACAAAGGATCTGAAGGATCTCTACAGAGAGATCTATGAAACACTGAGAAAAGAAATAGCAGAGGATGTTAACAGATGGAAGGACATATCAGGCTCAGAAGAATCAATCATTGTTAAATGTCTATACTACCCAAAGCAATCTACAGATTGTACACAATCTCCATTAGAACACTAACAGCATACTTCGAAGAACATGAAAAAATTATTCATTTCATGTAGAACCAGAAAAAAAACTCAGTCAATAAAATTCTAAAAAATAAAAAATCTGAAGGTATCATATTACCAGACTTCAGATTATATAGTAAGTCTATAGTGATCAAAACAGTATGGTAATGGTATAAAAATATAGACATTGATCTATGGAACATAATTGAGAATCTAGAGATGAAATTAGCCTCATATTGCCATCTGATCTTCAATAAACCAAAAGAAAGCATATGCTGGGGAAGAGAATACCTATTTAATAAGTGGTGCTGGGAGAACTGGTTAGCAGCATGCAAAAGACTGAACACTGGACCTACACTTCTCCCCACTTGCAAAAATTCACTCACTCACTATTAATTAAATCTCAGACATGAAACTATATAAACCCTAGAAGAGAGTGTGGGGAAAATCTCTTAATCTTAGTGGCCTAGGGAAAGAATTCATGAAGATCCCACTAGCAATTGCAGCAACAACAAAGATAAGTAAGTGGGACCTGACCAAGTTAAGCCATTTCTGTGAGCTAAGGCTATAATCAACAAATCAAAGAGACACCTTTAGAATGGAAGAGGATATTTGTGTGCTACCAATCCAACAAAGGACTAGTAACCATAGTATACACAGAACTCCAGCAAATCAATAAGAAAAGATCAAACAACCCTATTAAAAACTAGGCAAAAGACGTGAACAGAATGTTTTCTCATGAGAACAGAGGACTTGCCAGAAAACACATGAAAAAATGCTCATCATTCCTAATCATCACAGAAATGCAAATGTTAATCGTACCTAATCATCAGAGAAATGCCAATCAAAGCCATTTGGAGATATCACCAAACCCCAGTAAGAATGACCCACGTCACAAGGCCCCATAGCAACAGATACTGGTGTGGGTATACAGAAGAGTGAACCCTCATGCATTGTTGGAGGGATTGCAAACTAGTACAGTCCCCATAGAAAGAAGGATAGAGAGTCCTTGGAGAACTAAAACTATACCTGCCATTTCATCCGGCAATCCCATTTGTTGGTATCTGTCCAAAAGAAAAAAACTCATTTTACCATAAGAACATTTGAACTTGAATGTTTATAACAACACAATTCACAATTGCAAAGTTGGGGAAACAACCCAAGTGTCCTTCAATGCATGACTAGATTAATAAACTATGGTACACATATACTGTGGAATATCATTCAGCCATGATAAAGATAGGGTTTTGTACCTTTTCTAACAATCGAGTTGGATTTAGAGGATATTCTCCTAAGCAAAGTATCAAAAGATGGAAAACCAACCATCACATGTCCTCAGAGCTAAATGGGAACTAGTAGATTAACAATTACATACTCACATGAGAGAAAAACTCAATTAAATTCAGGAAAGGAAGAGGGAAGGAAGGGTTTCAGTAATTTCCCACTGAGCGGGTACATGGCGCAGGTGTACAGCACACTTGCCAGGTAAAGGGCACAACTACAACTAACCTTACAAAAGCAAACTATGTCACCTAATTGTATGTACCCCCATGTTAACCTGAAATTTTATTAAAAAACAATGTGTTGTTTTTTTTAAACATCTGATGTGTTGCTGATGCCGGACAAGAGTGAGGGACCCAAGAGCAGGGATAGTGTTTATGAAAGTTTGACAACCAGTCCAGGAGTAGGGTGGGGGATGTGGGCTGGCTGTCACTTGTTGTGTTTGTAGATTTCCTCAGTGTACATACTTCCACCACAGCCTGTTCCTGGCTTCCATTGTGACCTCATTGAATGCAGAATTGGGAATAGATGCTAGCGGTGCGGTGTGACAGCTTGTGTGTCAGTGAGAGGCAGGGCCAGCACGCCACTGGGCAGGGAGAAGTCTAAGTGACTCTCCAGTAGCTGGCTTGAGGAAATCATTGGAAGCTGATGCCATTAACTTAGGGAATATAAGACGAGGATGATTAGGAGGGGATGAGGGCGCACATGATGTGTTTAGATCAGTGGTTTTCAACCTTCCTAATGTCGCAACCCTTAATACAGTTTGCGACCCACAGGTTGAGAACCGCTAGTTTAGATGATGCTATCTTAAACTTGAGATATTGGGAAGAGATTTCTAGAAAGCAGTGGATAATTAGGTCTGGAACTTCAGAAAGAAATCTGGGCTAAACAGATAAACTCAGGAGGCATCAACCTAGAGTTGTTACTTAAAACTGTAAGACCATCCAGGGAAAAGTTTAGAGCAGTAAGAGAAAATTGGATTCCTCCTGAAATCCCATTTGTTTTAACTGGCACATGAGCAGTTAAAACATCGCTGGGTGCTGGCAAGTGGAGAGTGGCAGAAAGGACCAGAGGAAGGGTGAACGGCGGAAGGAAAGCCTTTCTCCAGGAACCAGTGATCAGGGGTGTCCAGGGGCCTAGAATGAGACCTGGGGTCTCACTGGGGATCTGAATGCAGCACAGGCAAGGAGCTGAGGCCATTGCTATAAGCAGCCTCGGCACCTGCGGCTGGCCTTCACTGAGCATGGCAGGCTGGTAAAAAAACCCAGAAGGAAGACATGCAGAAGAAAGATCTTTTTATTTTCTAGAAAAGCCAAAAATATGGCATTTCTCTCATCCAACACATGGGTGAGGTGGAGGGATGGGCGGGTACAGTGGCACAGCCCAGCAGCGCCTGGCAGAGGGTGCTACAGGGACCTGGCTAGTCTCTGCAGGGTGGACGATGTCCCGGCCTAATCAGGCTCAGCCAGTGTTGACATTTGCGGGCATGTCCAGAGGTAGGAAGAGGCAGGCACCCAAACCAGACTAGACTCGTGCCCAGGAACTGTCTCCAGTGAGGCCACTCTCCAGGAGCTGCTCTGAAGGAACTCATGGGAGTTAAGACAGCAACTGGCCCAACTGTAGACCCTGGCAGCCTGGCAGAGCTGAGGACTTTCTGTCTCTGGATGAAAGCCCAATCCAGTACCCAGGCATACCTGCTATTTGCAATGCTAAAGCCCCAGTGTGCACGATGGCCAACTTAGAGGTGGGGGGCAGGAGGGCTGGCTGGGGCCAAAGGGCACGCAGCCAGAGGGAGCAGCTAGGCTTCTCCTGTAGCTCACCTAGCCACCCAGACAGGCACTTTACCAAGACCCATGCTCCACCACCTGCCTTGGAAGGGGTCAGGGGTCCCTTCAACCTTAAGCCCTAGCCCAGCTAAAAGATATCTGGTACCAATGCATCTGAAAGCAATTACAACCCATTTCTGTCTTGCTCCCAGTGTGTGAAGATGCTTTGTGGCCCTCACACCAGCCTTAGCTCATCCCCAGCTTGAATCATCCAACTAGAAAGTCCTCGTGTGGGCTTATGCACCACCCCAGTGAGTGCAGAAATATCCAAGCATTTACCCCATCTGTTAGCAATCACTGCTACCCTAACATAGCTCTCTCCACATATTCCTCAGTTGCATGAATTGGAAAGTTTGAATTCAACCCCCTTTGTATTTTGTTTGTAAATAGTATCATCCACATTTTTGATTTTCTACCACCAAAAGACCAGTAACAACACAAGGTGTTCAACTGTATCTTTTTAATTAACAATACACAGCAATAGACACATAGGTAGAAACACACTTACATTTACACGTAGAGATATACGTATCCTGCCTTGTTAAAATAGGCCATTTATAAAGTATTCATAAAGTGCAAGCATATTAGTAAAATTAGAAGCAGATGAGTAATAACCACTGTTACATACAGACATAAATGTGGCTCTAAACTTGTTAACACAACAGTCATCTTGAAAAAGGCCGCCTGACAAATTACAAATACAGTGTTCATCAGGTAGGAAATAAATGAATTACTCAGAGTTGAGCTGGCTCTTGAACAATGTGGGGGCGAGAGGGTCTATTTCTAATACCCCACACAGTTGAAAGTTCATTGTAGTATTCAACTCTCCAAAAACTTAACTACTGATAACTTACTGATTACTGGAACCCTTCCCTATTATAACACAAAGTCAAATAGCACAAATTTTGTGTGCTACATGTATCATATACTGTATTCTTACAGTAAAGTAAGCTGAAGAAAAGAAAATATTAATAAAAAAATGTGGAAGTATTCACTACTCATTAAGTGCAAGTAGGTCATCATAAAGGACTCATCTTTTTTGTTTGTTTTTGGGTTTTTTTTGAGACAGAGTCTCAACATGTTGCCCTGGGTAGAGTGTCATGGCATCAAAGCTCAAAGCAACCTCAAACTCTTGGGCTCAAGCGATTCTCTTGCCTCAGCCTCCCAAGTAGCTGGGACTACAGGTGCCCGCCACAACGCCCAGCTATTTTTTGTTGCAATTGTCATTGTTGGTTAGCTGGCCTGGGCTGGGTTCAAACCTGCCACCTTTGGTGTATATGGCTGGTGCCATAATCACTGTGCTAGGGGTACCGAGGAGACGGAAGAGGAGGGGTTGATTTCGGTGTCTGGGGGGCAGAGGCAGGAGATGTGGAGGAGGTGAAAGGGGACACAGGAGACGCAGGCACACTCAGTAAGATGATGTTCAAAAAAAAGAAATCCTCATATCAGCAGACCCACAAAGTTCAAATCCATGTTGTTCAAGGGTCAGCTGTATAATGAATTTGGATGCTAACACCAGAAAAAATTCTCCCATGCTCGTCTCACAAAAGACATTGCCCATCATGAAGACTTTGGAGGGTTCTCACAGATGATGCAGAGGCTGGTCAAGAGTCCATCAGCAGCACCCCATCAAACTGTCCCTTTGTATAAGAAGTTGGGTCAGGAACGCCTGACTCTTGCCTCAGTTCAACCCAGTGGTACCGTCTAGGGAAAGGGTCCTCAAATTCTGCCACACATTTCAGTTACTCAGGAAGCTTTTAAAAACTCTGATACCCAGGCTGAACCCCATAAATGAGAATTTCTGAGGATGAGACTCAAATGATGAGATTCCTAAATAATATTCAGAACAGATTTTTTTTTATTCTTAATATTGAGCCATTAAAAAAGATGGAGATCTTGCATCTTTTGTATTTATCTGGATGGATTTGGAGGACAGATGATTTTAATGTATAGCAAAGTTTGAGAGCTATTCATTAGAATACCTGTGATCAGAGTTTTGATACTGAACTCATTCAAGTAGCAGAGCTAAGGTTCAATCTTAGATTTGTCCGGTTTCAAAGTGCCTGTTCTATCTTTTCTTTTTTCTTTTCCTTCATTTAAATTTTTTTTTATTTTTTTTTTAGAGGTAGGGTCTTGCTGTATTGCCCAGATTGAAGTACAGTGGTGCAATCATAGCTCACTGCAACCTCAAACTCTTGGGTTCAAGCGATCCTCCTGCCTCAGCCTCTCTAGTAGCCGTGACTATAGGTGTGCACTAGCACACCTGGCTAATTTTTTTTTGTTTTTTGTAGAGATAGGGTCTTGCTATTTTGCCCAGTCTGGTCTGGGTTCAAGCCATAGTCCTGCCTCAGCCTCCCGAAGTGTTGGGATTACAGGAGAGAGCCACTGTGCCCCTCCCTACCTTTTCTTTTTGGATCATAACTTCCTATTGCTTCCTCAGCTCCTCTGTGCTAGTTTAATTGACAAATCTGGGTTATATTCTGCAGTTGGCCAACTTCATCTTTGTTCTCAGACCCTTCAAATACATTTACTTGTGTTCCCACTGTCACTTCCTCCCTCAAATTTGATGTACACCATGACTCCAAGCCAGACCCTGAGGCCTCCCTACCAGATGGTGGAGGCCCAGTGTATCAGACTAATCCCTTATTAATGAAAACATGTACCCAGGAGCTGGGTAATTATGAGACCATCATATGATCATGACCCAGGACAAATATTCCCTAAATCTAGAAATAACCCTTCTCTTTATTTCATGGAGCCATCTAACCTCATGCCTCCACAAACCAAGGTTTGTCAAATAATTTACATGTTTTCATGCACCTCCTTAACACTCACATTCTTTGTTGCTAAAGTACTAATAGCGCAATTTAACTCCAATCTGTGGATTTATGACAGTTGTCTGGCTTCAGAGTGCCTGTTCTATCTTATTCATGTTTTCATCCTCAAATGAAAATTTAGAAAGATACATTTGTTTGCTTGTACCAGCCGTGAAAGATTGTCAGAATGTTTTTATTTTTGAGATGTTTGTTTTCTTCTGTTTTTTGTTTTTTTGCAGAAATGAAATCAGAGATGAAAACAAAACTTGGTGAGCAGGGTCCCCAGATCCTCAGTGTCCAGAGAGTCTACATTCAGACAAGGGAGGAGAAGCGTATTAATCTGACCATCGGTAGCAGAGCCTATTTGCTGCCCAACACATCTGTGATTATTAAATGCCCAGTGCGACGATTTCAGAAATCTCTGATCCGGTGGGAGAAGGATGGCCATTGCCTGCAGAACTCCAAACGGCTTGGTATCACCAAGTCTGGCTCACTAAAGATCCACAGTCTCGCCGCCCCCGACATTGGCGTGTACCGGTGCATTGCTGGCCCTGCACAGCAAACAGCAGTGCTGAAGCTCATCGGTACCGACAACCGGCTCATTGCACACCCAGCTCTCCCAGAACACCTGAGGGCGTATCCTGGGATGGACCACAACAAAGCCGATGGCTTGGGAGTCACATGGCGTAAAATGCGGCAGATGTGGAGTGGCAAACATGAGCTTTATCTGGGTGATGGCCACGTTCATAACCAGTCTTTCCTGAGAGCTCTTTTAGGCCACTGCAGCCAGGCTGAAGGAAACACCAACTCCTGGGAGTTGAAAGACAAGCAGTTTGAAGCGGCAGTTAAACAGGGCGCCTATAGCATGGATGCAGCCCAGTTCGATGAGCTGATAAGAAACATGAGTCAGCTCATGGAGACAGGAGAGGTCAGTGATGACCTGGCATCCCAGGTCATTTACCAACTGGTGGCTGAGTTAGCTAAGGCACAGCCCACACACAGGCAATGGAGGGGCCTCCAGGAAGAGGTGACTCCTGCTGTTCAGCTCAGGGGGGGGACAGAAAGTGTGCCCCAAAGCATGAATGCAAAGAACTCAGGCAAGCTGACATTCAAGCCAAAGGGACCTGTCCTCAGGAGGCAAAGCCAACCTCCCTCTGTCTCATTTAATAAAACGATAAATTCAAGAATTGGAAACATAGTATATATCACAAAAAGGACAGAGGTCATCAACATATTGTGTGACGTTATTACTCCCAGTGAGGCCACATATACGTGGACCAAGGATGGAGCACTGTTACAGCCCTCGGGGAAGTAAGTAAAATGAGAATGCAGCATTCAGTTTTGGAGTGCCTTCTTAATGGCTATTCCAGTTTTCCTGAAAATGTTTTCAAACTCCTTCTCCTAAGAATGTGTTTCCAATAGGATTCTTTAGGAAGGGAAGTTGAAAATGTCAGCATGTGTTTTTCCCAGAATTTTTTTTTTATTATTAAATCATGGTTGTATACATTAATGCAATCATGGGGTACAATGTGCTGGTTTTTATATATAATTTGAAATATTTTCATCGAACTGGTTGACGTAGCTTTCGTGGCATTTTCTTGGTTATTGTGTTCAGACATTTATATGCTACATTTAGTAAGTTTCACCTGTACCCTTCTAAGATGCACCGTAGGTGTGGCCCTACCAATTACCCTCCCTCCACCCATCCTCCACCCTCCCCTTTTCTCCCCTTCCTTGCCCCTTTCCCCATATTCTTGTGCTATAATTGGGTTATAACCTTCATATGAAAGCTATAAATTAGTTCATAGTAGGGCTGAGTACATTGGATGCTTTTTCTTCTATTCTTGAGATACTTTGCTAAGAAGAAGATTTTCCAGCTCCATCTATGTACACATGAAAGAGGTAAAGTCTCCATCTTTCTTTAAGGCTGTGTAATATTCCATGGTGTACATGGACCACCCAGAATTTTTTAATGTGGTACAAGTTTGGATAAAGTAACAATGAGTGCATGTGTAGACTCTCCCTTTGCACAGCATTTAACATTTAAAAATGAAATCAGTCTAAGGCTATTTAAAAAGTAAGCCTGCTAGTAGTAATCCTACATTATGTTGGATCTGCAGATCAGAGTTCACAGAGCTCTCCCGTATCTAGGGGATGTGGCATTGCATTTGTGCTCAGATCAGCCCCAGGAGGTTGTCAGGGCAAAAAGTTCACCATTCTGATCGTCACTGAGAAGCAGGTTCATATGGCTAGGCTGTCTCATGGCCATTCACAAACAGGGCTGTATCTCTTCCACACCACCAGTGGTATTTAAATGTCACACAAATAGTAGCCTTAATAGAAATATAGGGTATCTGAAATAATTTTCTATTACCATGCTATTTTTTTTTTTTTTTTGTAGAGAGAGAGTCTCACTTTATCGCCCTCAGTAGAGTGCATGGCATCACAGCTCACAGCAACCTCCAACTCCTTGGGCTTAGATGATTCTCTTGCCTCAGCCTCCTGAGTAGCTGGGACTACAGGCACCTGCCACAAGGCCCGACTATTTTTTGTTGCAGTTTGGCCAGGGGCCGGGTTTAAACCCAGAACCCTAGGTATATGGGGCCAGCGCCCTACTCACTGAGCCACAGGCACCACCCTACCATGTTATTTTTTATGTCGTACAGTCTAAAAATTAGATAATAAGAATCAGTTTTGTGAGATGTTCAAAACATAATATTAAGTTATATTATTGAGATCTCTATGTCTGTGCAAAAATGTCACAGTTCATTCATTTTACATAAAACATCAGAGACCACAGATACATGTATTAACTTTTGAATTCTTTTCTTCTGTTCTGTCTTCAAACATTGCTGTTTGTACTCAAAAAACTATAGACATTGTTCTTTTTAATTTGCACTTAAGAGCTCAAATTATACCTTATCTGCCTCTAAGGGCTGTTATGACACAAACAAAATGGCAGATATGAAATAAATTGTTTTGTAGACCATAAAGGTACTATCAAACTTCCAAGTTTTATTTTTATCATGTTCTTTGTACATTGAGCCTAAGATGTGAAGCATTATAAGAAATCCAGGTAAAATTAAGTTTCTTCATATGAAATCCAGGTAAAATTAAGTTTTTTCATAATGAACTATGAGGCCACGTCTTGAACTGAAAAATAAAAATATCTAATTTTTTGATTTTCTATCCTAGAACTCTGAACAAGAGTGCAATGAAATTTTAGAAGTGAGATTAAACTTAGCAGTTCTTGGAGCTTTTGGTCTTAGGGCTCTTTTAAACTTAAAAATGAGAAGTCCAAAGAGCTTTTGAAATGTGAATTACATCTTGCTATTTACCTTATTAGAAATTAAATCCAAGAAACAATGTCTCTATTAATCCATTTTAGAAAACAAGACCATTAACATTTTCACGTAAATAGCATACTTTTTGAAAAGCATTATCCTACCTCTCCCCAAACCACCAAAATTACTGACAATGGTGGACTTGTTTTAAAAGATAGCCTTATTCTTGTTTCTGTATCTCTTGTGACATGTTGTTTTAGTTGAAGTATATGAAGAAAAAAGTGTGCCTCATACAGATATGTTTGTTGGAAAGGAATATTTTAATACTCTTTCAGATCACTGTGAATATTCTCCTTTAATCCTACACTAAAACTGGACAAGTGGTAGTTTCTCAAGGTTAGTTGGAATGTGAAATCTGAGACCATGTTAATGAGATGTTGGTAATCTGTTCATTGAAATCGACTGGTTTATCTTACACTTTGAATAGATTTTTGTTTTTTATCCAGGCAATATTTTATAACATGGTATATATATTGGTCCTTTGGAACATATTAGCTCACTAAGTTATACAGATCTTCCAAATATTGACACATTTCATTATACAATATTAAAAAAAACACATATTCTTTCATCTTACCACCATCTTTAGGCTGTGTGCAGGGGCTCATTCTTGTAATTCCAGCACTCTGGGAGGCCGAGGTAGGAGAAATGCCTGAGCTCAGGAGTTCAAGACCATCCTGAACAAGAGTGAGACCCCATCTCTACTAAAAATAGAAAATTAGCTATAGTCTCAGCTGCTTGGGAGGCTGAGCCTTGCTTGAACTCAGGAGTTAGAGGTTTCTGTGAGCTATGCTAATTCCATGGCACTCTAGCCTGGGCAACTGAGATGAGACTGTCTCAAAAAAAAAAAAGTCTTTAAATTTTGGGAAGCTGTCAAACTCAAAATGGTGAAGACTAATTTTTCAAAATTCTAATTTTCACTTGAAAGCTCAAGTTGTTATCATTGGCAATAAATACAGTCAATTATTTCCTTGAATTTTCCAGCTCACTTCATTGTGAGCTGTATATGCTTCCCCCTCCCCTCCCCCCCCAGCTCAGTACACAAGCCCAGGCTGAGCCTGGAGTCTTACTGGAGTCTTACCTTAGCCTGCCTCTGGTCAGATGCTACCTGAAGGCTGCATTCTCCTCCTTTCTGGGGGGACTGCCTGGCTGATGCCTATGCCACGTGAGCTCCCTCCCCCCCCCCCACAGAGTCATGGCTGGGATGCTGAGAGTGGGATCTCAGGGACAGAAGACAAATATCAAACCTGAGCAGGTGTCCACCCCAGTGGAGCTGCACTGCCAGCCTCTCTGGTAGGAAAGGGTCCATGTTATTGTGAGCTGTATATACTTTTTAAGTGTATATACTTGCTAACTGCCCAAGTGCAAATCATAGAGTGAACTGTTTTGTCATAGTTGTCTGTCATTCTTTCAAGTAAATACCATCTCATGAGAAAAGCAGTTAGTTAACTAGTAACTCAATCATGCCCACATCCTTCAACATGCCCCACAAGTGCTTTTTTCTCCCCATTTTTTCATACAGGTCATTAAAAAGATAAGACTCAAGGGTCAAGACTTAGTAAGGTGAATAAGGTTTCCTACTTCATTAAGGACATTCTTAGGTGAAATAGACGTTTTTGTTTTTATTGCAAGTCAAGAATGCAGAGACTTCTGGTGCCATCTGCTGCCACAGCTTCACCTGCATGGCCAGGCTTTGCACTGTCACTGCCAAGGCCAACAAGTGAAAAGGCTATGGTTATGAAAATAGTTCATGTGGTTTATGTACTAGGCAGTATGCAGTGATATGAACATAGTTTACACGGTTTAGTATTGTTATGAGAATAGTTTTAACTTCATGGACTCTTCACCCTTTGAAGACTGGTGACATGGCTCAACAATTCCATGTCATAAATTGTGAGAAAACACAGGCTAAGCAGGTTGATGTGTATGGTCAGTTCAAGTAAATATTCGTGGAATTGAGTTGATTTTAAAGAGTTTGAGATGATGAAATGGAATTCACATAAGTTTCTTAGACTAAGACTTCTGGGGCTCTTTTCTTTTCTTTCTTTCTTTTTTTTTTTTTTTGCAGTTTTGGCTGGAGGCCAGGTTCGAACTCCTCACCTCCAGCCAAAGGAGTAGGATGCTGACCCAGGTACATGGGGTCGATGTCCTACTCCTTTGAGCCACAGGTGCCGCCCAACTTCTGGGGCTCTTATCAAATAAAAAATAAAAAAAGGTTTTGATATAGTACATCCTATTCAGATGTGTTTCTACATACTGTAAGGATCAACCATTTGAAACTGAAGCAATTTCATATGTGTGGCAAAATTGCTTGGTTTTCATTTTTTAAGAGTTTAACATCCATTTTAATTTCCAATTAAATCCCATTAATCCAATTTGTTTCTCTGAAACTTACCCTATTAATTTTGTTTAATTTGCGTTTAATTCCCCTGACATAACAAGGTACTTCTAGTATATTTTTCTGAATCTCATAAATCTTTTCAACTGAAGCAGTGCAGAAATGGAATTTCTGAGTCTCTGTCCAACTAGAGATACTGTGTAGGTGTGGGGGAGTATTTGGAGATCAACTGAGTAAGAAATTTCAGCTAGGAGGGGAAGGCTGTGTGGGGGTGAATTAGGGGTGGTATCTGTGGGGGCGATCAGCTTTGTTAATACTCAGGAGTAAGATTGTGCAGCAGAGGCCAAGGTCAGATCCGGTGAGGGACTCTACCTGGTAGCTCTCCAGCCTAGTACCTGGAGGGCCTGCCTATCACTCAGGGCTGTGCATGTCCAGCTGTTTCTAACCTCAGTGATTTCTTGCTGGACTGTTGAGGCTTAAAAACAAAGGAGTTGATAATTACTAAATCATACAAACACACATATGAAATAATTTATGAAACATTTTAGTGTGTTATTTTTCACGGATGGGTTACTGGCTAAACTTTCGTTTTTCACAACAATTTCTTCTCAGAAGGGATTTGGCAGTGACAAGCTTGCCTTGCTAACAGTCAGGTTTGCTATACCCCTGTTGCTGCTGGACACTTGAGCTGTGTTGACTTCTGCCGACTTATGTGTATTTCTCACGTGTGTTGCAGGGTGGGGGTGGGGGTTGCATCCTTCCAGACCTTTATCCTGTCCTCCTATTCTGTTCTATTCCAATTGTTATTCATACATTTAATCATCAAAAGGTTTTGAGAACCTGCTCTATAAAAGTCACGATGCTAAGCCTGAGAATTCACAGCTGTGAATGAGATTTGGCCCCTGCCCTTGAAAAGATCATAATCTAGTGAAAATCGATATTTCATCAAATAAATAGATGAACCAGAAAAGAAGACACCCAGAGGAGACAGGAGATAACTCTAGGAGTTTGGGGGAAAACTTTTACAGGGGAAATGACATTTGATCCAGGGACTCAGTGGGTAAGTCAGAGTTTGCCAGAAAGGGGGAAAGGGCACCTCAAATAAAGTGAACAACACATGCAGAAGCTCAGGGTGATGAAAGCTTATGGAATGTTCTGGAAATAGCTAGAAGTTCATTATGGTTGGAGCATAAGGTGAACAACACGGGTGACAGGAAATGAAGATGCTCAACGCATGAAGAAATAGACAGTATTTAGAGGTCCAAATAGTCCATATTGCCAAGATCCATAAAGTGGAATGGGCAAGGGGGAAAACAGTATACGGACCACTGATCCAGAGGATTTAGAAGCACATTCAAATTATTAAGAAAAAAAATAAAATAAAAGCAGAACAAGCACTCTGTCCCACTTCTCTGATCAGTTAGGACACACCTGACCAACTCCGATTCCTGACATGGTTTTTACATGCAGGCTTTCAGGAATATCAGTAATTGGGAAACTATAGTGAACTCATGCCATTGAGTCCTAATTCTTAACAGCAGGGTCCAAATCTAGTGTATACCACGGACTGAGCATCGTTACCTTAACTGACTTCTTCATATGGCAACAATGAGATGAGAATCCATTGCAAAGCGGTCTTGACTGAAGCCTACTCACTTCTGGTGTGAAAAGCCCAACTCAGAATGCACACCTGCAGTTTGTTAGAAAGGATTTGGGCCGAAAATCAAGGTTTAACATCCAGCTGATGAATAGGTGTGCTAGGTTGTCTTTTTAAAAAGTGGTAGAGGAAGCATTAAGTTCATCCAGCGAAGTCTGTGCTCACGTAAAGAGAGGCGGGAAGGCTGGATGTCCAAACACTGTCCAGCTCCACCGCTGCTACGAATCCAGGGAAGAGGAAAGACGGCTCCCTCTCCTGCGCTGAATAGTTGCTGCCTTGGGTCGGATGCTTGCCTAGGGCAGCTAAACGTGCTCCATGCATATAGCCTCTTTCCAATTGTTCCACAGAATAATTCTGGATGGAACGGGGAAGGTGCAGATCCGGAATCCTACAAGGAAAGAACAAGGAGTATACGAGTGCACTGTAGCTGATGGCCGTGGATCAGACGTGGAAAGTTCTTCTGTGCTGTACGCAGGTAATGCCTGTGGTTGAAACCTAGAACACCTGTTTTTGTGTTTGCTTATTTCTAATGTCGAGCTCTAAAGCAGCGCTTCTCTTTAGCATTAGAATCACCTGGGAGGCTTGAAAACACACTCGCAGGGCCCAGCCCCAGAGGCTCTGACTGTGGTTTAGGATGAAGTCTGAGAAGTGGTGTTTTCATTAATTTTTTTATTTTATTTATTTATTTTGAGACAGAGTCTCACTTTATCGCCCTTGGTAGAGTGCTGTGGCATCACAGCTCACAGCAACCTCTAACTCCTGGGCTTAGACTATTCTCTTGCCTGAGTAGCTGGGACTACAGGCACCTGACACAATGCCTGGCTATTTTTTTTTTTTTTTTTTCCAGTTTGGCCAAGGCCGGGTTCGAACCTGCCATCCTCGGTATGTGGGGCCAGCACCCTACCCACTGAGCCACAGGTGCCGCCTGAGAATTGGTGTTTTTAACATCTTAAATTATGCTCGATGCTAGTGCTCTGAGGACCACACTTTGAACATGGCTGCTCCTGAGCGGGCTTTCTAAGAATTGGGAATTAATGGGCCCGAGTGTAATTGGCAAAGCTGATATTATGGACTTTGAATTTTTAAAGTTCCCCCAGTCAATGAAAGCATAATTGTCCCTCCCAGGCTGGCACTCGCCTCCCAGCGGCGTGCCTGCCAGTCCTACAGACACCTCTGGAAGTTGTGACTGTAGATTAATGTGTGTCTCCACAGGTGGTGGATATTGTCATTTTGATATTAAAATGTACTTTTATCATCAAGGAACATGTTTAGGTAAGGCTCCAGGCAATGCTTCCTTGTGGTAGGCAAGCTCGTGTTTTAGGATTAAAAACAAAGTAAAAGAGCCACCCCACAACTTCTTACTCTGGTTTCTGGCGTCTGTGGCTCAAATGGACTAAGATGACATGGTGGACGATATTAGGGACTGGAATCCAGCATTTAGTCAACTACCCGCCAAGCTTTGTGTCAGGCACTTCACATCTAAAAATGAACAGGCTGGACCAGTTGATTTTAAGATGCCTTTGAATGTATATGTCTGGCTTGAAGATTCCGAGCCCTTCCCCAGCTGTCTTCCCAAGGCTGGGCCTTCAGACTTTGGTTTTCTACGTCCGGATCCTCCGGGGTCATTCTGTCCAGTGAGCATCAGCTCCTTTCCAGAAAGCATCAGTTCCAAGATTCTGGAATTCCTAATGGGACGGGAGCCCACCTTGCAGCTCTCACCTTGAAACCCATCCCAGAACACTCCAGAGTCCAGGCAGAGCTGGTTCAAGTCCTCAGGAACCAGAGGAGCTGTGATAGCCAAAGCCTCTTCCTGAGGAAAGGTCTTGTCTTCTTAGTACTCAGGGTCGATTTCACCATCCCAGACACTGCAAGATGGAAGGAACATTTAGTCCCAAATACCATCGTTCCTAGACTCTCTTTTCTAAAATACGTGCTTACCATTACCAGTTCTTTCACACACTAGCTATGCAGAGGTGGTAAAATTGGGAAAGGAAGTGCGGCCTCTCCCTCCAGGAGCTCCTGTAGGGGTACAGACGGCATGTTGGACAAGTGAGCATTGCAGCAGCACTAATGTAGACAAATGTTCTGCCAAACATTCTCTCTTAGGACATCGCCTTCCATGACCACCACAAGCTACCAAGAGACCCCTGGGTAACCAGTCCCATTCTCTCAGCACCCACACCCCTGCATGGTAGTGGCATTTCCTACAGGTCTAGGCACTCCTGGAAGGCGAGGATGTTGTTTTTCAACTTTGTACTCCTCATTGTCCAGCTCGTCAGACACAAAGTGTTTCCTGAGTGAATTAACACAGTAATCTGTTAACTGAGTATTAAAATCTGAAGGAAGTGGAAGTCCTTGAACGGGTTCTTGACGCTCTGTGGCCTTGTTTTATTGTTTTTTCCATGAAAAATGTATGCAGATATTTGTTTCATGTTAATTAAAATGTCAACTTTGAATTTGTCTTGCAGACAGGTCTAATCCACTTGTAATAACCTCATACAAGCTCATAAATCAGGCACTTAAGACATTTCCCCCCCCTTGAGACCTTCCACAGTGTGGAGAAATATAAAGAATGTTTCCAGTGGCCTCTTTGCAGTTAATAGTCTTTAAATTAGCCTGTCTGTTTTGGACTGAAATTAGTTTAAGTAGGATCAGAAAGGGCATCTGTGAACCACACATTGGGTGAGGGAACTGCAGTTGGAAGAGGCCTAAGGGATCTTCGGATCTTCAAGCTCATTCCTTTTACTGAGATTCAAACTGAAGTTCAGGGAAGGGAGATTTTGCCCACGTGCACATACCGTTTGTCAGAAGAGGCTAAGCAGGCCTCGGGGGCTCCCATCTGTCTGATCTTTCTACAGGGAGCTGTGAATGAGCTCTGAGCCCGCTTCTATTCTGCCACCCCCCTGCCAGCCTGTCATGGCACATGCAGAGAAACTTCGTATTAGAAAATACCTGGGGCATCTTCTATGTACCAGCAGACTGTGGGCATTAAGAGAGAAGGCCCTTCTCAGCTTGTGCACTGGTGCAGGCCAAGACTGGACACTTGAGAACTGTTTAAATGGAGTAGAACCTTGTATTATTCTTAGCTCAGCATGAGAGGGCGCCTAGAGGTTTCTCCATCAGGGCAGCTCTACCAGAATGGATCAGGACCTTCTGCTCTGTCTTGCTCAGCCCCCTGCCCCAGGCTCTCACATCTGATCATCAGAGGTCCTGGGTCCTGGGCCCTGGTGTGTTTCAGCCCTGCTTTACCCCATCCAAGGCCGTACTGCAGAGATAATATTCCTGCCCTGCCATGCTTCCTTTGCCTCTTCCAGGCTTCTGAATTCCTCCTTTTTGAAATTATCCAAGAGAAATTTATCCACTATTTTGATTGTAAAACTAAAATATTCTCATAATCTATATTTGACCGTGCAGTGCACCTTTAAATGCATCCAACCATCTATTCATTCACCCATCTGGCTGTCCACTGGGCACCCCCCACAACATATGTTCCAGTCCCGACGGTACACCCTGGGGTGGGGGGCACAGAGATGAGCAGGACGCCCCCCTGCTCTTAGAGAGCTCGATAAAATTCACCAAATGCAACCTGGTTTATCAGAGAGCGAGAGCCTGAACCTAACACAGTTTCCTGCTCCCTTTGAATTAAGAGGCACCTGTCATCTTGTCTGTTGAAAGAAACATCACCAAGCCAGAGCATAACCATCTGTCCGTTGTGGTTGGAGGCACCATGGAGGCAGCCCTTCAAGCAAATGTGACGATCCGATGTCCTGTGAAAGGTAAGCATGGCCAATCCAGGGGGAGGGTGGGTGACTAGGCGCCACCAGCTGGCACTTCAGTGTTCCAGGCCTCAGCCTGATAGGCTTAAAACTCAAATTTCCAGCAGTCGGACCCTGGATCTTACTCTCAGGGGTGAGCTCACAGCAGCTCCTGAGACCAGTGTGTAGAAGAGAATGCCAGTCCACGTGTTTCCAGACTGTGCTGTGATGCCATGTACTCTGGAACGTGCCCATTGGCAAGATCAGAGCGCTCTGTCCCTGTGGGCACGTCTACAGAAGGGGCTAACTTGTATTGGGATGATTGCTTGGTGACTACAGAGTCGAGTGAGAGAATTAGCTGGAAATTGTTGGGTGTGTCCTCCAGGCAGACACAGGTTATGGCAGGTAAAGTCAGGCAGGGAGCAGGAGTGTCAGTGTCCCTGGCCTTGGCTCCGTTCTGGACTGTCCTTGGGAAAGCAGCAGCAGCCTGTACCTCTGTGGCTCTTTTTTCTGTGTGTGTAGCTGTGGACAAACCTTTCTAATGGAGTGTTCATGCTTTATTATACTTTCAGTCTGACCTTGCCTTAACCTGGGGCCATTCTGTCCCCATAAGCCATGGATTCTGAAGTCTTCACCTGAGCCTTGCACCCCTGAACTGTAATGGGATCACATGCTGTACAGAGGGACATTCTGCAGGGGACACAGAGTGCTGGGGGTCAGGGGGTGTGTGTGAGTAGCTTTTTATCAGGTCTTGAGAGAGATTTACAAAGTCCCCCAAATTGATATCTGCTATTCTAAGGTGACATTGACTTAACTCCTGGTTTACTATATTTCCAAGTTTCCAAATTATAATGAGATAACCTGTTTTTACAGCCACACGAGATAAATCTTAGCTAGGCTGTGAGCCAGACAGCCCAGGGTGACTGAGGAGCCCGTGCCACTGCTCTCCGGAGCACAGAGGGCTGCATGTAAGGAAAGTATCCTAGGACCCACTCGACAGCTCTCAGGTTCTCCCTCCCCTGCCATGATCAGTTACTTGCCATGTTTCTAGAACTGCACCTTTGGCTCCACAAACAGTGGAAATTTGCTAACCCTCAAGGTATTATTTTTCACCCCTTGGAAATCCCTGCAGTGTTTGGCCTACGCAGACTTTTAAAAAATCTCTCCAGGCTCCCAACTGACTCCGCCTACAAATATGTGAGTTTTCTGGCAAAACACACCTAGCATTACAGAATGGGCCGGCATCCTCTCTGGTCACAGCAAGGAGAAAAGCAGAATGGAACTTTGCTGATGCCAAGCCACAGAAGTCTAGAGTTTCTATACCCCTACACCTGCAGAGGAGTCTGAAAAACAGATCTGACTTCTATTAAGAGAAACCTCAACTTTTAACATTACTTCTTAATTTTTCACCTCCACAATAAAATCAGGCTTGCGTGGAGATGAATCATTGAAAGGACTGTGGTATATTATTTACTATCATAAGTCAGGGACTGGATTGGGAAAAATGTTTTTGTGAGTAAAGCCTCCAGCAAAGACCATTTAGTTTGTCTTGCTTCTCATCCAGGCCCAGGCAGCATGTGGCGCGTCTGACCCCTCCCAGGCTCTGGCTGCCCTCCTTCCCTGTGCGATGCTGGTGGCCTACAGCACTGCTGGCTCCATGGAGCTCCTTGTTGGGAGCACTCAGTCTCCCCCACTCCCCGTGCTTTCAACTCGTACTTGGAATTGTCCCATTTGTTCTTTCTTTACCTGGCCATCAGCCCCTGTGGACTCAGACCCCAGGAACTCATCAGCAGTTCTTTCCTTTTCAAAATAAGTCTGCCTCTGGATGCTCCAGTCATTTTGAGTTATGTGCCACTTTTTTTTTTTTATTAAATCATTAGCTGTGTATATTAGTGCAATCAATGGGGTACAATGTGCTGGTTTCATAAACAATCTAAAATATTTTCATCAAACTGTTTAACATAGCCTTCATGGCGTTTTCTTAGTTATTGTATGAAGACATTTGTATTCTGCATTTAGTAAGTTTCACCTAATTCTATTTGTTAGAGATGGATCTCACTCTGTTGCCCAGCTTGGAGTGCAGTGGTACAGTCAGAGCTCTCTGCAGCCTCAAACTCCTGAGCTTAAGCAGTCCTCCTGCCTTGGAGTCTTGAGTAGCTGGGACCACTCAATGCCCAGATACATTTTTAAATTTATTTTTAGAGATGGGGACTTGTTATGTTGCCCAGGTGGGTTCTCAAACTCCTGGGCTCAAGTGATTATCCCACCTTAGCCTGCCAAGTTACTATGATTACAGGTATGAGCCACCATTTTAAACAAACCCATAGTGAACTCACACTGTTTCCTTATGGGCAGAAGCTGCAGCTCACTTAGCTGACTGTGGGTATTCATCTTTTTAAAACAGATGATGAAGTTGATGAAGGGTCAGAAAACTCAGGTTTTAGAGACAGTTCTCAACTAGCTAGTCTATAGTCACAACTGAGTCATACATTGTTCTTACTTCGTCTCTAGGATAAGAAATATACTATATTAGCGTAAGAAGGGAAATTGGTTATCATCTAATCCCATCCTTAATTTTATGGATGAGGACATTATAACATAATTTATAACATCAAATGCCGCCTTACAAATGACATTTTCATATTACAGAGTGGGATTTCTGTAAATCAGTAACACATATAAATTTTTATTTTAATTTTCAGTAGCCTTAAAATATTTTTTACTAATTATACTGAAGTCATTTTTATAGATCCCATAGCACCTATTTATAACTTCTAGACAAATTAATGTTTCTGTTATAGCCAAAAACGTTTTGCCCAATCCATATGGTTATCAATAATGATTATCTTATCACTCTTAGAAACATTTCTAATAAGTATAGGAAATAACAGATCCAGAAAATCTGTATATTTCTAAAGGTTAAAAGTTATAGGAGTTACTTATCCTCCTCTTTAAGTTCTTTTTAAAAAAACAATTTTTTGTTGTTAGAGAAAGGATAGTTTATAACGCACCCTCTCTGCCACCTTCTGGTCAGAAAGGGAAGCTCTCGAGGAAAGTGACCAGTAAGGGTCCATCCCTGCACGTCTTTCTTTTCCTCCTGTCAGAGCACAGTAAGAACATTACTTTCCCTGTAATTTCCTGTCTTGTGTTATGTGTTGTTCATCTTATTCCCTAAGCTCATCACAAGTGCAATGGGGGTGAGTCCCGGCCTTAAAGCGCCTTGCTGTCCGTCACGCTCTGATACTCTTGGCCCACAGAGTGGATTGAGCCAGGAAGATGGTGATTCCCAGCAGACAGCACTGGCAGAGCTAGCAAAGCCCCAGGCCCCAATGTAGAATCTCTTAAACACAAGGTGCATCGGGTAACTGCTTCATCAAGCAAACTGAATAGAAGAGTTAGAGATGCTTCTCAATTACAAATAAGCTCAAGAATAAGAAAATAAGAATACCTTATAATGGTAGCTGTAGAGCATCGGTATACATCTGCTTTAGGAGGAAGAGTTCTACAGCTATAGGTAGGACTTGACCTCCCACCAGACGGTGGGTCCACATGGATTATACAAAGGGCACATTAACAATAGACATGGGATCCAACAAACAAATTCAAGTTTAAGATACTACCCAACTAAATCTAGTCATGTATGTGACTGAGGAGAGTTTGTCCCAGAAATGAGAATTTTTCAGCACTTAAAAAGTATTCATTTCAAACAGATTGTCAGAGGCTAAGTTGTCTGGGACAAGACACTATGTGGTACTTGGCATGTGGGATACTGACATGCATTGTTTGTCCACGCATGTGGAAGGGAGGATGCGAGCAGGAAAGAGGACAATTGGGAGGCCAGCCCACAAAGCTGCACCAGCCACAGGGTGCGTTTTGAAGCATATTTGACTTATCAGAGTTTCCCACTGTGACTCACAGCGACCTGGCCTTCGTACACCTGCCTCCCACAGTCTCCAGATTGGTCCTCTCTGGCAGTGGCCCCCTCTCGGGAAGGCCAAGACAAAATCGTGAAGGTGCTAACCACTGTCGGCTGCCAGAAACAGGGACACTGAGCCCTTCTTTGAAGGGTGATTTGGGTGGAGCACCTCCATGTCTACCAGGGAGATTTAAGAACATAAAACTTAGGATCGTCTCAATATTGGTAGAGTAGTCATTTGATTGGGTGGCGCCTGTGGCTCAAAGGAGTAGGGCACTAGCCCCATATGTTGCAGGTAGCAGGTTCAAACCCAGCCCTGGCCAAAAACTGCAAAAAAAAAAAAAGTCATTTGATTAACATAAAATGGTATTAAAACCTCTTGGCAAACCAGTAAGAGAAGGGATCATCCTTACTCTGACCTTTTTTTAAAAAATTAAAAGTCCCTACCAAAAACCTATAGTAGGGCGGCCCCATATACCGAGGGTGGTGGGTTCAAACCTGGCCCCGGCCAAACAGCAACAAAAAAATAGCCGGCGGTTGTGGCAGGCGCCTGTAGTCCCAACTACTAAGGAGGCTGAGGCAAGAGAATCGGCTAAGCCCAAGAGCTGGAGGTTGCTGTGAAATGTGTGAGGCCACAGCACTCTACCGAGGGCAACAAAGTAAGACTCTGTGTCTACAAAAATAAAAAAAAAAAAATAAGGAAAAATGATAAGACACTCTTTATGACTGCTTCTGTTCAACAGTGCTTTAGCACTAGCAGTGCAACAAGATAAAACTATTTTTAAAGGAAGGAAGTATAATAATTAGAAATTTTTCCTCTCATTTATAGATAATATAATTGACCTCACTGAAAAATTGAAGAAAACATACAATGCGTAGATCTCTAAATTCAGAATTATTTCAATTCATAGGACTCCTAGAATTTAGCAGAGTAATCTTATATTTTTTTTTTTCTTTTTTCAGAGACCGTCTCTCTCTGTTGTCCCAGGCTAGAGTGCCATGGTGTCAGCCTTAGCTCATGGCAACCTCAAGTCCTGTGTCAGACTCCCCAATAGCCGGGACTATAGGCATCCACCACAGTGCCCAGCTAGTTTTTCTATTTTTAGTAGAGACAGGGTCTTGCTCTTACTCAGGCTGGTCTTGAACTCCTGAGCTCAAGGGATCCTCCCACCTTGGCCTTCCAGAGTGCTAGGATTACAAGTGTGAGCCACTGCGCCCAGTGGGCCCTTCTAATCCTATAATTAATACGGAAGAGCAAGTGGATAAGTGAGATTCGCTCTATCAAATGCAAAGACCTGTTACAAAACTTGATGACTTACAGCAATGTAAGATGGATAGGCAAATAAGGGGAATATAGAGCCCATAGCAGATTTAAGCGTGCTCTATTACGAAAACTCAGAATTTAATAGCAGTAGAATTAAAAATCTTAAACAAAGGACAGACTATTAAGTAAATGATGATAGGATAATTGGTTATAAATTAAAAAAACGCTGTACCAAAAGTAAATTCTGTTTTACGTGCCTAAAATATGAAAAAATCTAAAAACTTTTGTAATAAAATATGAAATACCTTTATGACTTTAAGATAGAAAAGATATAAAAAGTACAAGTCATAAAATATCTATTACATAGTGGTGGTGGCCACACAACTGCTATGAATCAACACAAGTAACAAACCACCCAAAATAAATGAGGAAAAGATACGAACAGGCAGTTCTCATAAATTGAAACTCTAATGGCCAATAAGCATATGAAAATGTTCTTGTTCTCACTGGGAAGGAAATGAAAACAGAAGTGAGATTTCATTTTATACTAGACCAGCAAAACACTGGTCAAAGATTGGCAAGAATATGGAGAAATAGAATCTCACGCACTGCCGATCAGAATGCATATTAGGAGAAGCATTTTAGAGAACCGCTGGGTAAAATCTGGTCAAGGCAAAGATGCTCCAAACCAGAAATTCCATTCCTTTTTGTATGTAAAAAGACAGTAACAAGAATGTGCATTGTGGTGGCTCACACTTGTAATCCCAGCACTCTGGGAGCCTAAGGCGGGTGGATCGCCTGAGTTTAGGAGTTTGAGATCAGCCTGAGCAAGAGCCAGACTTTGTCTCTACTAAAAATAGAAAACTAGTTGGGCATTGTGGTGGGTGCCTGTGTAATCCCAGGTACTCAGAGGCGGAGGCAAGAGGATCACTTGAGCCCAGGAGTTTGAGGTTGCTGTGAGCTACCATGGCACTCTACCCAGAGCAACAGTGAGACTTTGTCTCCCAAACAAGTTTTTATAATGTGCATTGCACTTTGCTTGCAGTAGCAGAGAGAGGGAGGGTGCATACCAATGTCAAGATTGCTAGTACTCTTTGAGAGAGATAAGAAGGAAAAGTTTGCAGGTAGAACATTAGCCCTATTTGTAAAGTTTTATTGCTATAGGCAGGGTGGTACATGCCTGCAGTCCCAGATACTCAGCAAGTGGAGACAAGAGGATTCCTTGAGCCTAGGAGTTCAAGGCCAGACTGGGCAACATAGTGAGACCCTATCTCTTAAAAAAACATCGAAAGCAAATGTAAGCAAATATTAATATCTGTTAATTTGGGATAATAGACATATGATTATCAGTGATATCTTTTTTGTTGTTGTTCTCCCTCAAACCTGGTCTTCATTGGGCCTATCCCATAATCTTGTAGGTCCTGGGTTTTCTGTCGTTGAAGGAGGAATTAGGGTGGGATGACCAGAAGATTCTTAATAGTCCTGAAATTCTATCCTGGACCATTGGTCCTTTGTAGGAAGCTGGGACAAAATAAAAATAAAGCTAGGGAAAGTGTTTGAACTAAGATACCTGGGCAGTCATGTCTTGGAACTGAGTGTCAAGAGTCCTTACTCAATGGGAAGACTGGGGAGGCAGCCTAGGAAGAAAATCTCTCTCAGAACAGACAGTACAATGTTCTTTACAAAGGAGTTATTTCAAATACTAGCCCATGAAAAGCCCAATTCCCTATATTATGACTTAAAATTATAGTTGTAAGAAAAAGACAGGAACCAGGAACTTATAATTCAATGAAACCAGAACTTGCTAAATTTTAAAAAGTCTTTGATGTGAAAGCTGGTGGTTAAAGCAAAGCGAGTTATCTAGAAGGAAGTAAGTACAGAGGGTGGTATGAGATGTGAACAGCCTTAGACAGAAGCGACGCAGATCTCGGTCAGATCCTCCTGACCTCAGCTCTGCTGAGATGACCGGCTGTACCCACAGCGGTGTTTACCGGCCTTGATGGGGTCCCATCTTTACCTCCGAAAAGGAAGGAAGAATAAACAAAGAAAGTGATTTCCCCTGAGGTAACTAGGGAAGATCTGGTTGGAATAAAAACTTGGGAGTTAAACTTGGAGGGACCTGAGCGATCCTTGAGTCCAGCCCTGGTGTTTTGCAAACGAGGCCCAAAGAAAAGAGACTTGATGGCGGTGACTAACCTAGACAGAGGCAGGGTCCAAAGAAGACCCCAGTCACTGCCTCCAAAGTGAGCACCCTTTCTGTGCTGAATGCCTCCCTTTTCCAGTGTTTTCTTATATCATTATAAAAGTGACACATCTCATATTTAGAAAACATAGACCAAAACACTTTTTTCCCTATAATCCCATTGCAAAGACACAGCTATTATTTCCATTTTGTTACATTCCTGTAACCCTTTCTTTATAGAATTTTCTCATGTTATTAAAAAATCATAAACATTATTTAATGCCTGTACGGATGTATTATTGTATGAATACAGCATATTTAAACTATTCCCATATTTCTAGAAGCTATTTATCCTCTCTACAGTTACATATAGTAGTATAAGAAACATTTTTGCATATATACCTTTTGTGTCTTTTTTAAAAAAATTATTTATTAAATTATAAACACATAGATCATGTATACATGAATGCATTTTGGGGGTACAATGTGATGATTTCATATGGAATTAGGATTGCTTTTTTTTTTTATAATTTTATTGAATCATAATTCTGTACATTGGTGCAATCATAGGGCACGATTCATATACATTCAGAAATGTTTTGATCGTACTGTTACAGATAGCCTTCATGGCATTACCATTCCCCAGTGAGTGCCAG
>CAUYON010182524.1:0-10251 GCA_963573935.1 Arctocebus calabarensis | reverse complement strand
TCTATATTTTCTACTACTATAATTTATATAAAAGAAACACAGGTTCCCAATGTAAGAAGACTATAACTTTCTTCTCTCTTACTGATAAACCATGGGGTTTTTTCCCAACCAGTGCCAAGTTGTTGGACTCTTAGATGTATACTGATTTTTGTTTGCGAATAACCACACCATGTACAGCTTGTTCATTTTTTCTTTTGAAATATTTTCTGATGGGCTCGGCGCCTGTGGCTCAGCGGGCTAAGGCGCCAGCCACGTACACCTGAGCTGGCGGGTTCGAATTCTGCCCAGGCCCGCCAAACAACAATGATGGCTGCAACCAAAAAATGGCCGGGCGTTGTGGCGGGCGCCTGTAGTCCCAGCTACTTGGGAGGCAGGGGAAGAGACTCACTTGAGCCTGGGAATTGGAGATTGCTGTGAGCTGTTTGGCCACAGCACTCTATCCTGGTTGACAGCTTGTGGCTGTCTCAAAAAAAAAAAAAAAAAAAGAATGATATACACATACATTTGAGTGAATAGCCATAGTTGACTTTAATAGCCCTTTTCTAACTAGGTGTGTATAGCCTTAAAGACAAAAAAGGCAGAAATAGCTAGGAAAGATAAATATTACCACTCAAGCCTAGCTGTTCTTGATGAGTAGTCCAAGGATCCTGGTCCCCTAGACTCTTTCAGTGAGTCCATGAGATCAAAGCAATTTTCACATAATAGTAAGACATTATTTGCCTCTCCCACACATATAAACTGAACTTTTCCAGAGGCTACGTGATGTTCAATATCATAACAAAATGAATTTAGAAGCAGGTATAAAATCTAGCTATCTGTTATTAAGCTTGCTATTAAAAAAGATTTGCAAAAATATAAAACAATGTCACTAGTGGGCGGCGCCTGTGGCTCAGTGAGTAGGCCCCATATATGGAGGGTGGCGGGTTCAAACCCGGTCGTGGCCGAACTGCAACCAAAAAATAGCTGGGCGTTGTGGCAGGCACCTGTAATCCCAGCTACTAGGGAGGCTGAGGCAAAAGAATCGCCTGGGCCCAGGAGCTGGAGTTTGCTGTGAGCTATGTGACGCCACGGCACTCTACCTAGGGCAACAAAGTGAGACTCCGTCTCTAAAAAAAACCAAAAACAAACAATGTCACTATTACCCAGGCAGAGTGGCTTGCACCTCTAATCCCAGCAATTTGGGAGGCTGAGGTAAAATGATAGCTTGATCCCTGAAGTTTGAGACTAGCCTAAGAAACATAGCGAGACCCTTCCTTTCTCTTCTTTCTCTCTCTTTTTTCTTCTCTTTTTTTAAAGGCAGAGTCTTATTTGGTTATCCTCAGTAGAGGACCCTGGCAACCTCAAACTCTGGGATCAAATAATCCTCAAGACTTGGCCTCCCAAGAAGCTGGAACTACAGGTGCCTGACACAACTCCCAGATCTTTCTTGAAGTAGAGATCTCGCTCTTGCTCAGGCTGGTCTCAAACTCCTGAATTCAGGCAATCCATCCACCTGGGTATCCCAGAGTGCTAGGACTAAGCCACTGTACTCAGCCCAAGACCCTGTCTTTATTTATATTTTTTATTTTTTTGAGACAGAGTCTCACTATGTCACCTTTGGTAGAGTGCTGCAGCGTCCTACCTAAAAGCAACCTCCAACTCTTGGGCTTAAATGATTCTCTTGCCTCAGTATCCCAAGTAGCTGGGACAACAAGCACCCGCCACAATGCCTGGCTATTTTTTGTTGTTGTTGTAGTTGTCATTGTTGTTTAGCAGGCCCGGGCTGGGTTCAAACCCGCCAGCCTTGGTACATGTGACTGGCACCCTAGTCACTTAGCTACAGGAGCCGAGCCAAGACCCTGTCTTTAAAAATGAAAAAAAATTAGTCAAGCACTGCCTGTAGTCCCAGGTACTCAGGAGACTGAGGTAGGAGGACTGCTTGAGCTCAGGAATTCAAGGTTGCACCGAGCTATGACCTTCCCACTGCATTCTAGCCTGGGCAACATAGCAAGACCTTGTTTCTCAAAAGAAAAAAAATGTCACTCTTCTTACTAAATTTTTTCTTGTTTTGGAAAATATATGTAGTAGTTTTTGTTTTTTTTTTTAATGCTACTTATATCAAAATAAAAGGTTTCTTATTATTACTTTTTTTTTTCTTTTTCCTTCTTATTATTACTTTTTTTTTTTTTTTTGAGACAGAGCCTCACAGCAACCTCCAATTCCTGGTATCAAGCGAGTCTCCTGCCTCGGCCTCCCAAGTAGCTGGGACTACAGGCCCCTGCCACAACACCCGTCTATTTTTGTTTGGGTTGCAGCCGTCATTGTTGGTTGGCGGGCCCAGGCTGGATTCCAACCCGCCAGCTCAGGTTTACATGGCTGGCGCCTTAGCCCGCTGAGCTGTTCTTATTATTACTTTTAAGTGAATTAATAAATATCTTGAAAATTTCTCAGTTTTAATTTTTTTAATTTTATTATTATTATTTTTTTAGAGACAGAGTCTAACTTTGTTGCCCTCAGCAGAGTGCCTTGGCGTCACAGCTCAGAGCAACCTCCAGCTCTTGGGCTTAGGTGATTCTCTTACCTCAGCCTCCTGAGTAGCTGGGACTAAACGCGCCCACCTCAATGCCTGGATAATTTTTTTGTTGCAGTTTGGCAGGGGCCAGTTTTGAACCTGCCACCCTAGGAATATGGGGTTGGCGCCCAACTCGCTGAGCCACAGGCACTGCCCTCAGTTTTAATTTCTAATGTGCTAACTATTGATAGATTAAAAACCACATTAAAAGTTCCCTTCCTGAGGTGGAGGCAGGAGACTCGACTCACTTGAACCCAGTAATTCAAGGTTGCTGTGAGGTTGCTGTGAGCTGTGATGCCACACACTCTATCCAGGGTGACGGCTTGAGGCTCTGTCTCAAAAAAAATAAAAAATAAAATAAATAAAAAGTTCCCTTCCTTTGGCTTGGTGTCCATAGCTCAGTGAGTAGGGTACCAGCCACATACACCAAAGTTGGCAGGTTTGAACCCAGCTTGGGCCAGCTAAACAACAATGACAACTGCAACAAAATATAGCCAGGAGTTGTGGCAGCTGCCTGTAGTTCCGGCTGCTACTTGGGAGGCTAAGGCAAGAGAATCTTTAAGCCCAAGAGTTTGAGGTTGCTGTGAGCTGTGACGCTACAGCACTCTACCGAGGGTGACATAGTGAGACACTGTCTCAAAAAAAAAAGTTCCCTTTCCTAGGTTTGCAATGTGTTGTGAAAAAATAAAAATAAAAAATAAAAGTTCTTTGTGTGGCTCGGCGCCCATAGCTCAGTGGTTAGGGCACTGGCCACATATACAGGGGTTGGCAGGTTTAAACCTGGTCTGGGCCTGCTGAACAACTGCAACAAAAAAATAGCTGTATTGTGGCAGACTTGGGAGGCTGAGGCAAGAGGATCACTTCAGTCTAAGAGTTTGAGGTTGCTGTGAGCTATGACATCATAGCACTCTACCATAGCATGTCTACAAAATAAGGCTCTGTCTCAAAAAAGAAAAGAAAAAAAAAGAAATATTGTTACTTAGCAGTAATGTGGAGACTTTCAAAGCCTTATAAAATAGGAGTAGTCTATTACAATCAATACACAAATAGACAACATGTAACACTGATATCTAGGTACTTGATACTGGAAAGTCTAGAATCCACAGATCCACAACGCATAAAAATTAAAATGGCCTGGTTTATAATAAACCACTCTGGCCTGATTTACCTCTTCATACTTATTATAGTCTCTCCAGAGTTGTTCAATGTTGATCATTGGATTAACACAACCTCGTTGATAAACTCTTCGGACAGCTGTTATTCTCTGATTTTCTGCATAAGATCCAACAGCTTCCCTGAGATCAGATAAGACATGCCATCAATTAATTATATTATAGCTAAATTCAACAGTTTTTATGAAAAAAACTGTAAAAATACTTACACGCCTTTTAAGAAATTGATGTAATCCACCCAAATCTAAGAAAGAAAATAAAAGTTTATCATCTTCCTTGAGATTTTCAAACTTAAAATTTTTTCCTACAGATCATATGGAACAGAGAAAAAAATATTTAACTCTACCTGATAGGACATAATTTCCATTCCAATTTTATCCAGTGCAAAGTCATATGCTTGAGCCATTTTTTCTCTGAAATAAATGTGAAAGACATGGGTGTTAAAAATTTTTTGTTATTAAATTGTATCTATAATTAAAACATAATTTATGATCATATGATCAGAACAGCATCTGAACCTTTTCTATAAATAAAAATTAAAAACATCTTTGTAAGTCTATAATGAAAGTTCTTTTATGTTAAGCTTATCAGTGTCATTAACTTATGTACTTTGTTTCCTCTGTCTACTGCTTGTAGCGACTCTAAGATAAGGCCCAGGTCTTACTTATCTTTATATTCTTTTTTTTTTTTTTTTTTTTTTTGAGACAGAGCCTCAAGCTGTCACCCTGGATAGAGTGCTGTGCCATCACAGCTCACAGCAACCTCTAATTCCTGGGCTCAAGGGAGTCTCCTGCCTCCGCTTCCCAAGTAGCTGGGACTACAGGCGCCCGCCACAACGCCCGGCCATTTTTTTGGTTGCAGCCGTCATTGTTGTTTGGCGGGCCAGGGCTGGATTTGAACCTACCAGCTCAGGTGTACATGGCTAGCGCTTTAGCCTGTTGAGCCACAGGCACCGAGCCTTATCTTTATATTCTTTAAGTTGCCTAATTTTAGATGTAGCCAATTCAAATGTGGAAATATGTAGTTCTCTGATTAAGGAGTTAAGTTATACCTGAAAATCTGTTAGTTATAAAATAAAATTTAGGGAGAAAGAACTTCCTCTTGAATATAATATAATGTATAGTAAGCAAAAGATAATAAAGATAGAATTCTAGTCTGCCTGTTAGGTATGAACAAAAATAGTATCAGAAAAGATCCCTTATTTAGATTTCAGCAAAGATGGGTAAGTTAGTGTGAGGAAGAAGCAGGAGGTTAACTGTTTGATAGAATAGTCAAAGATGTCTTGGATCACTGCCAAGATTGGTACCAGTAAAAGTATAAAGATGATGGCCAGGCAAGGTGCCGCATGCCTATAATCCTAGAATTTTGGGAGGCCATAGTGGGAGAACTGCTTGAGACCAAGAGTTCTAGACCAGCCTGAACAAGATCAAGACCTTGTATCTAAAGAAGAAAAATTAGCTGAGTGCGGTGGCACACACGAGTAGTCCCAGCTACTTGGGAGGCTGAGGCGTGAAGATCCCTTGAGCCTAGGAGTTTGAGGTTACAGTGAGCTATGATGATGCAACTGCACTCTAGCCCAGGTGACAGAGCAAGACCCTATCTCCAAAAAAAGGAAAAAGTATAAAGGTGTTTCTTTAAAAAGTTTGACAGCAGGCCTCTCAACAAAGTAGTTTGGTGTGGTTAAATATACTGTGTTTCAGTATAGAAGGCTTGAGTGAGTCCATTCTTCAAAGTAAGTCTAATGCCAGTGGCTTTCTTTAAAGTGCTTTCCCCAAAGTTACTGACTTCTTGGGGAATCCAGACTTTTCAAATCCTATGTCTCTTTCCATCTGGTACTAAGAGAAGGAATGAGTTTGTGTGGGATTCGCTGTGTGCCTGGAGATGACTTGCATTAATAAGTCCCTGATTTCACTTACTTGTAACTCGGTAGTTTACCCTTGGTTTCTCGGACATATGAAAGATAACACTTCCATAAATCAATGTGCAAAACCTTCATAAGGCATCTCTGAAAAAGCTTTAAATGCAAGAATATATAATCAGAATCCATCTAAATAAATTTGGCATGTACATGGATCAAATGCAACTTATTAAAAAAACAAATTCACCTCAGTGAAATTTCTCAGGCATGGAAAGAAAAATACCACATGTATTCTCTAATAATTAATATTAATACATGGGCACAGTGAGAAGTAAAAGCCATTGGAAATCAAGAAAGGAGGTGGGGGGAAGAGGAAAGGGGTAAAAATCTACCCACCAGGTACAATGAACACTATGCAAGTGATGAGCACACTAATAGCTCTGACTTAATCATTATAAAAGTTATCTATGTACCAAAAACATTTGTACCCGGTTAATATTTTGAAATAAAAAGGAAAACAGGCAGGGCACGGTGGCTCACGCTTGTAATCCTAGCACTCTGGGGAGGCCCGGGTGGGTGGGATTGGATTCAGCCTGAGCCAGAGCAGGACTTTATCTCTAAAAATAATAGGGTGTTGGGCGGCACCTGTGGCTCAGTGAGTAAGGTGCTGGCCCCATATGGTAGAGGTGGTGGGTTTAAACCCATCCCCGGCCAAAAACTGCAAAAAATAAAATAAAATAAAATAAAATAAAATAAAAATAGTAGGGTGTTGAGGAGGGCAGTTGTAGTCCCAACTACTTGGGAGGCTGAGGAAAATGAATTGCTTAAACCCAGGAGTTGAGGTTGCTGTGAGCTGTGACGTCATAGCTCTCTACTGAGGATTACATTGAAACTCTTGTCTCAAAAAAAAAAAAAAAAAGGAAAATAAAAATAAAAATAAAAAACAAATTCAGCTCCCTTCATGAATTTGTCTTCTTGTTAATGAAAGGCAAATAACAATTTCCTCTTGTTTTCAGTTTACACAATTAAAATCATTCCCATAGTAAATAGAATCATTTTCCTTTTCCAAAATTTTTATGGTGAACATTTTTATTTTTATTTATTTTATTTTGTTTTGAGACAGAGCCTCAAGCTGTCACCCTGGGTAGAGTGCTGTGGCATCACAGCTCACAGCAACCTCCAGTTCCTGGGTCTAAGTGATTCTCTTGTCTCCTTGGCCTCTCAAGTAGCTGGGACTACAGGTGCCCGCCACAACGCCTGGCTATTTTTTGGTTGTAGTTGGGGGGCCCAGGCTGGATTTGAACCTAGCAGCTCAGGTGTATATGGCTGGCGCTTTAGCCACCTGAGCTACAGGTGCTGAGCCAAAATTTTTATTTATTTATTTATTTATTTTAGAGACAGAGTTTCACTTTATCACCCTCAGTAGAGTGCCATAGCATCACACAGCTCACAGCAATCTCCAACTCCCAGGCTCAGGTGATTCTCCTGCCTCAGTTTCCCGACTAGCTAGGACTATAGGCGCCCGCCACAATGCCCGACTATTTTTTTTTGTTGTTGCAGTTTGGCTGAGCCGGGTTTGAACCCTCCACCCTCAGTATATGGGGCCAGCACCCTACTCACAGAGCCACAGGTGCAGCCCTATGGTGAACATTTTTCAACATATAAAAAAGTTAACTAAGTACAATGAACTCTTAAATAAGTCCTACCTAGAGTCAATAATCGTTAACATTTTACTGTGTTTGCCACATGTGTATTAAGCCTTAAGCTAAATTTTAATACAAGATTCAAAGTATGTTTAAGAAGACTTACCTTTTCAACCTTGTCATAATTTTTAGCTTTAATCTGAAGAGAAACAGAAAAAACACAAAATCAACCTCATTCTTTTTAACAAAACATTATAAATATATGTTGTTGTTGTTGTTTTTGAGACAGAGTCTCACTTTTTGCCCCTGGTAGAGTGCCGTGGCATCACAGCTTAGAGCAACCTCAAACTCCTGTGCTGAAGCAGTTCTCTTGCCTCAGACAAGACTTCCCAAATAGCTGGAACTACAGGCACCCACCCCTACACTCAGCTATTTGTTTTTTTAGAGATGGGAGTCTCACTCTTGCCCAGGCTCGTCTTGAACCCTTCAGTTCAAGTGAACCACCTGCTTTGGCCTCCCAGAGTGCAGGGATTATATGCATGAGCCACCGCACCCAGCCTATTTCTATATTTTTAAAACCATTTTTAGCCAACTCTGAGAATTCATCCCTACACTTTCCTATTAATTTTGGTCTTCAAAAATAACAAATAGGCTGGGTGTGCTGGCTCATGCTTGTGATTCCAGCACTTTGGGAGGCTGAGGTAAGATAATCAGCTGAGGCCAGGAGATTGAGACCAGCCTGAGCAAATAGTGTAGCTCCATTACTACAAAAAAATAGAAAAACCAGGCATAGTGGCATCCATTTAGTCCCAGCTACTTGGGAGGCTGAGGCAGGATTGCTTGAGCCCAGAAGTTCAAGGATGTGGTAAGCTATGATTGTACAACAGGACTCCAGCCTGAGTGAAGAAGAGCAAGACCCTATCTCAAAACAAAACAAAAAGAAACCCATATGCTTGTATAAATCTAATCTATATGGATAGATTTTTATAAATTCATTTACAATGAAATTTTGTGAACTTAAAATTTTGTAAAATAGTCATGAGACAAATACAGAAATAAATAAGAATTTACCTAAATAACACTTTACGTATCTACAGCAGACAAACTTAAAGGTTTACTTTTCCTGAATAGCTACTAGAATAATTTGAGAACAACAAAAAAAGACTTGCAAATTTTGACCCAACATATTGAGTCACATCACCTACCTACTATATTGTGGGCACTGTGTTAGGCACTGAAGCTACACGGTGAACAAGACAGGTCTGTGCCTGCCCATATAAAGGTTACTATTTTATGGAGAAAATAAGACAAGGAAATGGAAAGTCATTACAAGAGATTATGATAAGGGCTAACATGGGGAGAGAGCAGGGCGCTACAGGAGCATTTAATAAAAGGCAAACAACAAAGAGTTGGGGAGTTACCAAAGATTTTCTAGGAAAAGTTATGCTCTTAAGGATGAAGTGTTTGGTAAAGAAAGGGAAGAGTTATTCTGGCAAGAGGTTCAATACTATTAGAGCTCTTTCTTTTGAGTGTTTTCATTGGATGGTAGGTGGGATTAGCTGCTCAATTGTGTCAATCAGCAAATCTTTGCTTCACCTAGGTAGATAAGCATAATAAATATTTGGTTGGTTACAGAAGTTTTGGCTTGTGGTCCTTTCCTCTCTAGTACAGTATAAAACTTTCCACCAGTTTTCCGGTTTGTTTTTTTGCTGGTAACTTTTTTCTCTGGACTCATAAATTTTCATCTTGATCCTCAGAGTTCATAAATCTTAGCACAGCTCTAAACACAGATCTTCGTTCTATGATGCCATTTAGTCAAGGCTCTGAAGTGAGACCTTGTAGGTTCATATTCTGGCTATCCACTTACTGTTTTTTCCTCATCCAAATAATGGATAATAGTACCTACTTTGTTAGGGCTATTCTGAGAACTCAATGGGTAAATACATGTGAAGCCTTTAAAACATTGCCTAGCAGAGTCAGGACTCAGTAACTGTCATTTATTATTATCACCACAAATTCTGCTTGGATCTTAGCAATACCCTTTGAACCTAACAGTTTTAGCCATTTTTAGTTGAAGAATTTTCTTTTTAAGCTAGGTGAGGTGGTTCATGTCTGTAATCCTAGCACTCTGGGAGGCCCAGGTGGGTGGATTGCCTAAACTCACAAGTTCAAGACCAGCTTGAGCCAGAGCAAGATCTCGTTTCTAAAAATAGCAGGGCATTGTGGCAGGCGTCTGTAGTTACAGCTATTTGGGAAGTTGAGACAAGAGAATCTCTTAAGCTCAAGAGTATGAGGTTGTTGAGAGCTGTGACACCACAGCACTCTACCAAGGACAACAAAGTGACTTTTTTTTTTGTTTTGGCAGAGACAGAGTCTCACTTTATCGCCCTCGGTAGAGTGCCGTGGTGTCACCCCAGCTCACAGCAACCTCAACTCCTGGGCTTAGGAGTTGAGGCAATTCTCTTGCCTCAGCCTCCAGAATAGCTGGGACTACAGGAGCCCGCCACAATGCCCGGCTATTTTTTCGTTGCTGTTTGGCTGGGGCCAGGTTTGAACCTACCACCCTGGGTATACGGCGCAAGTGCTACCCAACAAAGTGAGATTTTTGTCTCTCAAAAAAAAATTGTTTTTTTCTTTTTAAAATGATCTCTCATCTGTTCCTTTTTTTCCTTCTAGAACTATTATACACATTAGGTCTTCTGGTTCTATCCTCAAAAATCTGTTATCTTTACCCTTTCTTTGAATTTTTGCTCAAGATTTTAGAATAATTTATCCACTAGATCCTCCAGGCTATTCATTTACATCACTCTCTCTCCTCCATCTAACCAGTTGCTGTATTTGGTTCATAAATAGTGTTTTTTGACACTCAGAGTTTAAAACTGCACTTTTTTTTTTTTGAGACAGAGCCTCAAGCTGTCACCCTGGATAGAGTGCTGTGGCATCACAGCTCACAGCAACCTCCAATTCCTGGGCTCAAGCAAGTCTCCTGCCTCCGCCTCCCAAGTAGCTGGGACCACAGGCGCCCAC
>CAUYON010182516.1:0-30146 GCA_963573935.1 Arctocebus calabarensis | reverse complement strand
ACTTTTTACAAACCTCACTCATGGTGCAATGAAGAATCAAAGCTCTGACAGATGTTATTGTTTTCATGCACCCACAAGTGCAATCAGAAAACTTTCCTAAAAGCGCTGGGCAATCATATTTAATCCTCACCAGCAAAACTGTTCAACCCAAGATTAAATCTTGCCTTCCTAAATGGTGGCTTTGTTAATGGAGTTAATGGTTCAGAATTTACTGGGAGAAAAGAATCTAATTTAATTTTCTTGGTAGCTGATACACCAAGCTCAAAAAAAGAGACTGGAATTTAGTACCATGTATATTTAAAAATATTAGCAATTTGAAATGAATGGAATAAAGACTATCTTGAATTTTAAATACTTTGTAAACAAACTAACAGAAAACCACTTCACTGAGCTCATATTAACACAATTTTTTTTTTAAATTACAACTGGCACTGAACTAATTTATCTATTAATATGTGCTATTAACAAAGCACTTCAAAAGATTTGTTTTCTGAAGTACAACAATATTCCTTTTATGCCTTGTCTGATCTATCTACATTCACTTGGGAAGCCCATCTATGTAGACAGGAAGAGTACCTTTAAATCCAGCTTCCTCCAAACTAGGCCCAATTCTAAACTAAATAGCTTATAATTAATGGGATCACTAATAAATTCTGAAAAATTCTGCAAATATATGCCTTGCAAGTCAAGTTTACATGTCTGCAAATAATAAAATCTCTCACATTTAATGGGAGGTTCTTCTAAATGATTAAGTAGTTCTCTAAAGCCAAGGAAGCTGAATGAGAACAACTGACATTTCCCTGTACTGTGTTCTAGTGGCCGAGAATCAAAGTTCTGGTCTAAAACAAATGCTTTATTCCCAGGAAGTTACTTCAGGCACATATCAGGCCATTACAGCTTTAAAAATGAGAATTCAAAGTGTGCATTAAAGGGAGAATTTGTGCCAAACAAGTAAAAAAGTTTTCAAGCAAAACTTTCAAACCAAAGCAAGCTAAGGGGAACAAAAACATCACATTTCTTAAAAACAAACAACAAAAAATAGCTATTTCAAATCCTATTTCCTCAGTTAGGAAACAGCGTGCAAAAGAACATTTTATTCAAAAACTGATCTTTGCTATAAAACACGTAAACAGGAGTGGATGACTAATCCCAGGCACACCTGAGTGAGCAGAGCAGATGCACAGAGTTTGCTAAACATTCAAAGTGCGTCCGTTTTCAGCTCACTTTCCTTCCATTCCTTCACAGTAACTCACAAGCTGCAAATTCCAAAGACCAACTCCAAAAACCTGAGGGCTTTTTTAAAGGAAAAGCACCATATTTACTGTAGTATTTATGTATTTCTTAACCATTTAACCTGTACAATCAGCCCTCTGTATCCTCAGATTCCCTACCTATGGTTCAAGCGGCAGATCAAAAATATTTGAAATAAAAAATTACACAATTTTAAAAATATAAGAGCTAATTTTCATAGCATTTATATTGTATCATAAGTAATCTAGAGATGATTTAAAGTATATGGGAGGATGTGCACAGATTACATGAAAGTACTGTGCCATTTCATACAAGAAACCTGAGCATCCCGCGACTGGTATCTGCATGAGTCCTGGACCTCATCCCCCTCAAATACCAAGGGTTGAATGTATACCATTATACTGTGTTTATTAGGTTTCTATTGTTTGTCTTGTTAATACGTCATTGACAAAGTTGTGTTATGTCTGTTATTTCTATTTCCCCTCCAAACCCTGGTTTTTATTGCATGAGTTTGTACAGCACAAAGATGGCCAGAAACACATGTATCCTATTATAGGAGAACTTCTCAAGCTACCATCATGGAGCTGTAACTGATACATATTACAGTAGGACCTCAATAGGTAACTACAGTGCACCTCTCTACACTGACCACTTCAAGCTGACTGAATTTTCACAGACTGGACATGCACCACATGTTCCTATCAGTACAGTAGGCTGAGTTCCTTATGTTGACCACCTCCAAATGTTGACCAGTCAGTTACAGTCCCTTGGGTGGTCAACTTACAGATGTGCTACTGCAGTTCTTCTAATTTCCTGATCTTAGTGCTAAAAAAGTCAATTTCAGTAATTTTATTACCCTTTGACCTTTCACTACTAACTTCCCTAAAGTTTTGCAGTTCTTCTGATAATCTAAAACTACGGTAATGCTTCAGGTTCTCATACTGTAACTAAGGGAAAGCCTTCTTTTCTTACTATATTTCAACTTTTGAACAACTCATATAATTTGCACACTTCTACACCCAGCAAACCAAACAGATCAAATTCTATATGCTTATTAAAATCACAACACTATTTTCTCATGTTAATTGAAATTATAAAATACAGGTTTTAATCCTGGACCTCTTGAAAACAAGAGGACCAAAGAATTTATTACATGCTTATCTATTTCAAGCCTTATAAGTACTTTTTTCACCATACTGAATAGAAAATTGCAACTATTTCACACTGGAGTAAGGAATCTGCAGAAATGCCAT
Organism: Arctocebus calabarensis; assembly: GCA_963573935.1. Lineage (NCBI taxonomy): Eukaryota > Metazoa > Chordata > Mammalia > Primates > Lorisidae > Arctocebus > Arctocebus calabarensis. The sequence continues at coordinate 27,642 of CAUYON010182516.1, read as the reverse complement.
CACAGACATACCTTAGTAGACACTAATTAGATTGGTAGGAAAGAATTTAATAAAAGCTCTATGAAAATTACTAAATACCGTGAGTCAAAAGAGTATCTCATAAACGATAAACATTCAAGTAAAATCTCCTCTACAGAATGAAAGTTACTAGAGGCTGGGAAGGGGATAAGGGCTGATGGCTAATGGGCACAAAAATATAGTTGGGTAGATGATGATGGCAGAACAAAGTGACTATAATCAACACTACGTTAGGGTATACTTTAAAATAAGTAAAGGAGTAGAACTGGAATGTTCCTAGCACAAAGAAATGTTAAATGTCTGAGTTGACGGATATCCCAATTACCACAACTTGATTAATTCCATTATATGCCTGTATCAAACTATCACAGGTACCACATAAAGATATACAGCTATTTTATACCCATAATAATTACAATAAAAAATCTCGTCTGACACACATTTCCAAATGAATCTGAGACTGTACCCACCTCCCGTATGACCTGCTGCAATTCATCTTGCTCCGTATTTTTGTGCATTTCCTCAGCAGCTGCCATTCCTAGGAGTTTTCCATGCCCTTCTTCCACTTCAGATTTAGGTCCTGTAACCTCTGGGATGTCTTCAGCTGCTTCACCTTCCTCAGAACTTTCCAAATCTGGAGGCGTCTGCACAGAGCCTGTTCTAGAAGGGGCAGTGGGCGTTAGGGCCACCGATGCTCGGAACACTTTCTTACTTGCCACTGACTGGGTTTTGGGTTTGCTCACAGAGGCACTAAAAGGTGCTCCAGTTCTTCTGTGAGCCTGAGAGGGACCAGAACATACAGAAGATGACTCTGATGTTGCCTGGGAAAATACAGATTCTGAGCTTTCTCCGGGAGGAACCTCAAATCCCATTTCTCCAAGGCCCAGGCCTAATTCGGACTTCAGGTATAACTGTTCCTGCATCAGTTCAGTGACCTGGAGATCAGAAAAATTATTATTTTTCTCTATTAAATTAAGATTGTTATTTAAAAAGAAGGCTTAAATCCTAATTGTGATTATTGAGAAAAATCACATAACTTGTAAAGTTAATATGTTTTATTAATTTAGTAACTACTTAATTTCATTTGCAAAAACCAGCAAGTAAAATTTGGATTCCTACTGAGACCTAGCAATACAACTGGTAACTAGAATACACAGTAGGATGAAATTTTATTTATTACCACACTAGTGCCCAAATTACTTGGAAAACAGAGTCTAGTGAAAAACAAAATAGTTACTCATAGTACTTTTGCCCCAAATAAACCAATTTGTCAAAAATACATAAAAATTGGGTTATTGTTCAAAAAATAGTCATCTTACAGAACTACCTAAAGGATTAGGCTATGAAAGCACATTTCTCCCAGTGCGTAAATTAAATGCATTTATTTCTTTTAGGTCATAAACAGGACAAATCACGATTGCAATAAGGTGGCTTTCTAGTGATTTAGATGGCAATGGACTTTCAGAAATGCCAAGCTTACTTCTAATCAATTTAATTATAACTTATCAAATTCTGAGTTTAAAACAAATAAATATACATTTCATCTCCACTAGGAAAACTGTGTATTTATGAAATGTTACATATCATTCCCCTCGCTGGTGAGTTAAAAGGAGAGAGGCTTACTGGTTCCATCACGTTCAGTGGAGAAGGGCACGATAAGTTATCAGCACTTCTACTGGAACACATTCCCTGAAATGGTAAGAATATATTACATATTTTATATATATATGTATTTTTTTTCCAATTGTAAGAGTTTTATAATAAAATTAATTGGCTAATTAGTACGACGAAGCATCCTTTATGTCACCAAGGTCACTTTCAACTGTCATTTATCCTATATAATGTGTTATTCCAACTGAAAACTGATACAAAGTGCATAGAGGATGTTCTGCGGTCACCCCCACATCTTTCTCAGAATAACAGATCAAAACCATGTAAAAATACCTTCACTAACGACATACCGGGATATTCTTAGTCTATGCTATACATGTGTGTATACACACGTTTACTCTAGTCTACTTCATATGTGCATATGCAAGTGTATGTGTATTCATTCATTTATTTTTAACAAAATCAAATCGTTGCTAAAATAATAAAAAGACGTGCATTATTTTAACATTTTACAGCAACATATTCTCCAACTTCAAAAACACTGGCAAAAATAAGAATACAACCACTGAAATTCAAATTTCATAGAAAAAAACATTGGAAGTACGGAAAGTGGTATAAAATAAAGGCAGGGTTTTCTTTTATTCTCTTTGTTGCGTATGTTTCTTACCTAAACATCTCACTTGATTCCTTAAAACATCATAAAGAATGGAAAAGAATTCAAAATAAAGCAAAAGTTTTAAGTTAAGTCACGTAAAGGCAAGAAAGGGGGAAAAATACATATTTGTGTTCTTTGCAGTTACATGCTGTCATCAAAGTTTAAATTAGTCATGTGATAACTCAGTCTCATTTCTCCTTTAAAAAAAACTAAACTTTGAATTGACCCTTATTCTTTCCTATTAAAATTTATCATTAAAATTTTTGACATATTTCTAAACACGCTAAATATTTAAGACAATTACCACAACTGCACATTCAACTGATTTGTGGGAAAGATCCTTAAACTGTCTGCATGCTTTTAATACCATTAAAATAGCTGACTTCAAATGGAGGCACGTGTCCTAACTTATGTGGAAACTCCCAAGCAAGCTGAGGGCAGCGTACCAGGAGTGCGGAGGAGCGGAAGGGCGCGGGCACACACACAGCACGCAGCTGCTCCTCCAGCCCCAGCAGGCGCTCCTCCAGCTGCAGCTCCAGGTCCTGAAGCTCCATCCGCACTGAATTTCTCAAAGCCTGGAGCTGATCAACTTCAAACCTGTGGGTATGGTAACAGGCACACAGCTTGAAAAATGCAGTTTGATTCCTATTCACAACTGTTTTGGCAATTATAAACTAACAGAAGGTACTGAAATCCCAAGTTGTATAAATTAGTGCAATATAACTACAATAGGTGAATCCAGTTGGACATCAGTCTTTTTCCCTCTGTACTTTCTCACAAATATCCCAAACGCTAAAATACAGGTTATAACCACCAACTTCCTTAATATGCTAAAGGTAGGGAAGTTCACTTAGCAACATGCTATGTGTGCCTAACATTATCTAAACCGGTTCACAGAACAGACACGGGGTACACAACAGAAGAAATGAAACTTGGCTTAACAATATATAAGTTGAATGAAAATGAACTTTTACCTCTCCTCCTCCGTCATATGATGATAAACCATGGTTTGCTGACGCAGCATTGCCAATTCCAAGTCCATCATTTGGGTTCTAAATAAGTTCAAGCTCCGCCTCATTACTTGGAGCTCCTGAAAAGTATTCTGAAAGGCAACATACCAACATTATCCTTCTAAATCATACAGATTATTCTGTAACACAAAGACGCAAGTAAGAACTTACTTCATAAAGAGGTAGAACAGATGATTTCTGATTACTATACGGAGCAGCAGCAAGATCGGGTCCTCTCATCATAGGGTACTTCAAAAGAGTAAAATTAGGATTAAAAGTCAACGTTAAAGTGGCTCCTTCCAAATTATTCAATATATTAAAAAGGTAGAATTTGGGGCCTATGCATTTTCCCCATTGGAGCTAAACAATAACTACAACAAAACCTTTTCATTATAAACAAGAGTAAAAACAAGAAACCAGTCCCCAATGATACCTATTACTGCTACCTGCTCCCGATGTAAGTCAATTTACTTAGGAGGAAGAAGAGATAAAGGAATGTGAATAGTTCATATCTATGTCTTATGGGACTACCCACTTAAGAAAGTAGGGAAACAAAAATCAAAAATGTAGAAGCTGCTGTAACTGTCATCATGAGATTACAGTAATTACTGACTAGACCGGAGATAGTACCAAATCACCAGCCTTGCCTTAGCACTGGAGCTTCTCCTATGTGCCACTACTTTAGGCAGTGGGATAAAAAGATGTTCTCACAGTGTAAGGAAAAACAGGAGTTTTTTTAAAAAAATTAAAATACAGGGAGGGGGAAGCGCTACGTGGAAACAAATAAAAATTCAAGTTTGAATTAGGTGAACTTTTCCCTAAGTGGTGACACGTGAGCTGAACCTTAATAGCAAACAGGACTTGGCAATTCAAAGAAAGGCATGGGAGGACCTTCCAGGTTGAAAAAAGAAAAAAGGTGTGTGCAGATACCTAAGAATGCACAGCTATTTAGAGACCTGCACGCAGTCCAGTATGGCTGGAGCACACACCTACAGAATGAGACTGCAGAGGTGGGACAGAGGCCCTGTGTCCACTGATGTAGGGTGGGGCAGGTGTGGGGAGATTCATTAGCTGAGTTATTGAGAGGAGATCCAAAAAGTACAGACCACAGAGCAGAACAAGCTGGTTTAGAAAGAAAAGTATACCATGAGGGTGCAGGTGGACCGGGCCCTGCAAGTGCTCACCTTCCCATAATTAGAGCTGCAAAAGCACATTATCTCAGTCACAGCTACAACTACATTTCGTAGAAACACCCACATTTTGGTTAGACTAAAAACGATTAGGAGAGAACTGTCATGAGGATAAAACCTACATATATTAAAGGAAAGTATCTTACTGTACAGCTTGGTTTTTTACTTTTAAAGCAGCTTTCTGCCTACTATTTCATGATGATGACAGATGGGTTACATTCTTTCTAGGCCTCCATGCTTTGCCTTGAATGCTGTGGACAGTACACTGATGTTTTCTTCAATTCCTCAAGTGTCTAAATAGTAAGTTCAGACACAGATTCAGAAAGAAAAGGTGAAAAGCAAACCTGAAGACAATCTACTTATTTTCAAAGCTTTTTTTTGAAAATTATTTCCAGTCTATCAACCAATCCGGGGGACGACTTTAAAAACAACAAGACACACTGGGCACTACGAATCAAATTCACACTTTACCTGGCTTTTCTCCTGTTCTGGAGTAGTCCCAGTTTTTGAACTCAGGGAAGTGGACTAATCCTGTGCCAGGAGAGCAGCATCAGGGGTCAGTAGGTGAAGGGGATGGCTTAGCCAGAGAGAGAACGAGCAGAACCAGCAGAACACGGTGCCACAGAAGCCAACAGGGAGAAACTTAGAGAAGGAAAAGGCAGTCAATATGCATTCAGTGGCAGAGACGAGGGGACGACGGACTTGGAAAGGGAAGATTTTTAATAAGAAGCACAACTTGACAAAGACAATGGAGGACAGGTTAAAAAAGGGAGAACACCCTATGAGCAAAATCTCTCCCCTGGGAAGGGAAGGAGATTACCAAGAGAGAAATTAACTTTGTTCAGGATTAATTACAGCTTTTCCCTTGAAACAGGAGGGAACAGTATAAAGGAGGGCAGATACGTAAGAAAATAAGTTCAGGGATTCACACCTGATTGAGTCTCAGCTTCTTAGAGAATTAAGAGGTGCTCAGAGCAATAAAAGAAAAAAAGACGTATTTAATAAGGACATGCTTTTCCTCATACCTGTGAAAGATTCTGCAGTGAGTTCCTAATGTCGTGCAAGACTCTTCGCAGCTGCATTTCAATGGTGGAAGGAGGATTCCCAGAGCACCCTCGGTAAGGGTGGGCAGCGTGTCTGTGCGAGTAAGGACACCCGAAAGGAGACCCAAAGGCACTGCAGGTGGCCCCGGATATGTTGGGAACACTGTGAGTGCTCAGAGTTCTTGCGTGCTCACACAGGGGCCTCTCCTGCCACTCCGAGGGGACGGAATGAAGGGAGCAGGTGGACTGAGATATGGGTGCCGGAACAAACGGTGGACAGGCAGGAGTCCTTCCAAGATGGCATTCCTCCGGCTGGGTCGCCTCACTCTGGGGGGCTGTTTCTTTCTTCACAGATGATGGAGAGATGAAAATCGTGGATTTAACTAAGGACTGACCATCATGCTCCGTTGCCCCCTTTTCTAATTCCTGCTCCTCCTCAGGTGTGTACTTGTAGGTGAACGATGGTGGACTGCATCTGGTCTCTTTTCCCGGAGATAACCGAACATTGACAGAGGACACAACCCTGACAGGGCTCAGTAAGGTGGTTGGTAAAGACTGAGACCTTCTTAGAGGATAGCCAGCTTTTGCAAGTAAGTACCTATGTTTTAACAGATCTTTTGATTTTATCAGGCTACGCCCTATTCTTTGATTAGACAGACCGCAAACCTTCATTTGAGCTCTTTGCAAAGCTGTATTAACTCTGTCCACAGAGGAGTGGGGCCCAGTTGCATTTTCAGAGCTCTTATCACTATGTTTAGCTTCAATGGAAGCCAAAGATTTCAGAATATGATGTGTGGTATATTGAGTAAATTCACATTCACTGCTTTTATCCACATCACTTTCAGCACTTGCTTCCCTCAGTAGCTCCACTGCCTGTGCTGGAGACAAATCCTCTTTCAGTTGAGTAATTTCAGTTATGTGACCTCCTGTACCACAGGTGGACTGTTTATTTTCCACCTTCTCAAAGGTCTCACACTGGCTGTCAGACTTTCTTTTGTCAGCAACTGTTTCTGACTTCTCTCTTTCCTTCTGGAGGGGGACGAGAGACTCCTCCTCTGATTCATTAAAATAGGGCTGGTCTTGTACTGTTGGTGTGACAAGGTCTTCCCCAAATGATGTGACCGTTGTCTCACTATCACAGCTATCAGCACTACTCCCCATGGCTTGCAAGGACTCGTGAACCTATGAAGGTGGAGAAGTGAAGAAAATAAGAAACATCATTAAAAAAACCCAAGTGATCTGATGCCTCTATACTTTTACCATTTCCCATCTCGGTTACAGCCCTAGTTCCGCTCAAAAATTGCTTTTACTGCTCCTGATACGTAATCCTCTTCCCCTCACTTTCTCACAAAGATTATTTCAGATCTTCACCCTTATATTCTTTTCTAACAGCCTCCTTCTCACCTTTTAACACATGATACTGACTTATAAAGAAACAGACATGGGAGGCCAAGGCGGGTGGATTGCCCTGAGCTCACAAGTTTGAGACCAGTTTGAGTAAGAGTGAGACCCCATCTCTAAAAACAGCCAAAACAGCTGGGCATTGTGACGAGTGCCTGTAGTCCCAGCTCCTTGGGAGGCTGAGGCAAGAGAATCACTTGAGCCCAAGAGCTCAAGCTGTGAGCTATGATGGCACAGCACACTAACAAGGGTGACAAAGTGACACTGTCTCAAAAAAAAAAAAAAAATTCGTTTGGTGCCTGTAGCTCAGCAGCTAGGGTAACAGCCACATACACTGGAGCTGGCGGGTTCAAACCCAGCCTGGGCCTGCCAAACAACAACGTTTACAACCAAAAAATAGTAGAGTGTTGTGGTGGGCACCTATAGTCCCAGCTACTTGGGAGGCTGAGGCAAGAGAATCACTTAAGCCCAAGAGTTTGAGGTTGCTGTGAGCAGTGATACCACAGGACTCTACCGAGGGTGACATAGTGAGTCTCTGTATCAATCAATCAATAAATAAATAATAGACAAGTATTTCTTAATGTTCTCCCCCAACACCTATAAACTTCTGTATCTGTCCCCACTCTCCCCTCCTTCCCCCCACTCTGAAAGGAATCCATGTGTCTTTGTCATAGCTCATCCCCCATCTGTGTATCCAATCACATCCTCTCCAGGACCAAAGTATTTCCAGTTCCATCCCAGATTTTTCTAGATCAAATTTTCTTTCTTGTATAGTTTCCAGTTTTAGCTGAATAATTTCCCTAAGTCATTCCCACATAAGGAAGACAAAAAAGCTTATCGCCCTAAGGTCCCTGTGACAGAACAGGCGACGTCCTCGTGTTCTCGTCCTATTGCTTCACTCTCCAATCACAACTTTTCATCACTGACCCACCAGAACTTTCCCAGAAGCCGCCAGCCCATCTCGCTCCATGGCCACAGCCCTTCTCAAGGTCTCTCCACCATCTCCCAGTTTTCTGTACCCTTGATTATCCCTTCTGAGCCTCCTTAGATATGTCTCTGGTCTGTTTACCCTTTAAATGCATTTAGGGTGGTATTTTTCTCATCCCGATTTTCTTTAAAATTTGCTTACAGGTGATTTATACACTTTCTGTGTACATTCTGTGTATTCCGCCTACAGACTACAAGCTCTTTAAGGGTAAATAAGGACCTGTTTTTTGAGTAATCGAACATACTCTAGCATAAAAGTCAGTACAAGATTCAGCAAGTTATATAGATTCTTCCCCGTTTTAATTATTAAATAAGGAAAACAATTACTATAAAATACTGAAACACAAATGACAGTAGAAATTAGAAACGACAGACCAAAAAGGTTCATAATCAAAATCATCTGTTTACTGGTGGTCCAAAAATTAAGAAAGAGAAGTCTTCCTTTAATAGTCAGAAAAGCATTAGCAAAACCTAAAATTTGTACTCAAATGCTTAGATAACATCTATATCCCAAAAGGTTTTATTTTTACTATTATGTGAAAATGAAAGATTATACAGATTCAATCTTAAAATATACAGTTACTGAAAAACAGTAACTTAAAATATATAATTCCTGAAAAGTCACCTTAAAATGAAGAAGTTAATCATAGTGACTGTTAGAATGGAAACTTTTACCTGAAGATGATTAAGGGACAGGCAATCTGCTGAATCTTCAGCAAAACCACTGCTATCAGAATGCTGACTCGCAGTACGTAATAGATGATCTAGCAATAAAAAAATGTAGTTATACAAAACCGCCAAATAAGACTCTACTAAGAGCAATATTATCACAGACATATGATTCTCAACAGATATTAAATATGCAACATAGATCCCTTCTTAGAAAAGCATGTATTATTTATGCAGAACTGTGGCTTCAAAGCACAAGAGGTCACTTAAATTCAACAAAAGTAAATCAGATTTTCTATCAGAAACTTTCAGTATTCAATTGTTAATTAAGCTTTAATAAAACTATTTTGGGAAATTCAATTAATGTCTTATCCTTGGAGGACAGCTGGCTGAAATAAAATATGGCTCTAATAAAATCCGAAGTCCCAAAGTAAACCATTTCCATTATGTAAAGATATTTAGGAGGCAAAATTAGAAGTTTATAAGTACATTATAGTGTGTAAAAATTTCTATCATCTTCCTGATAAAATAAAAATATAACTAAGGCCAATACATCGAATAATTTGAAATACAAGGATACTTAAATGTCTCTGCTATTTCATGTTTCAAATGATACAAATATTTGTAAGTTATGAAATAATTCATAACAATTACATGAAACTCCATCAAACAGGTGCAACTAGTACATTAATACTGCTAATTTTATAAAACTCTTCTGTTTATTTTTCTGCCTCAAAATTAAATTCCTGGTTAGTATAACCTTAAAAAAATGTTTTACTTAAGGAAATAGGCCAGCTAAGCACAGCAAGCATGACCACATTCCATACATAAGACAACTACTACTTTGGGAGAGACTTCATAGTTATTACATTTATCAAGGGCAACACTTCATCAGACAGGAAAAATTATCCAGAACTTCAAAAGTAATATGCTAAATAAAATGTTTACCAGAACCATTTCATTTCAGATTTGAACCATATAAAGCACCAGATAATATAATTCAATAAAATCTGTAATCTGTTAAAGTTCACCTGGTTTTGAAAAATATTCCACTGAAGACTCAGTTTCCATGTAATAAAATAATTTTTCCCATTAAAAATTTAGAATAATTCCATAATATTGTTTTGATACTTAAATAACTACATAATCACATGTATGGAATTACTCCCTATCCTTGATAAGTCTAGGTAAACTGGAAAAATTGTGAAACTGAATTGCAACAAGCTATTACCATCAGTATTAATTAGCATTATATTAACTGAAATTAACATCTTATGGCAGAGCAGTCAGCACTATCATTATGTATTTGCATGCCTTTTTAAAAAATCTAAGTTGCGAGCCTTCTGAAGGCAACAACCTTAGTCTTGTTTGTATCCCTATAGCTAAAATAAGCTCGTAATAAATAAGGTTTGCTAAATGAATCAATGGTTACTACTTCTTACTTCCTTAAAGCAGCAATAGAAGTAAGCACTCACTTAAAAGATTTAGAGGTGAAATCATCTATCTGGTTGGACAAAGGGCAGTTGTCTGAAGGCAGTTGTCTGAAAGCCCAGGGCGACCAGAGGGAGCAGCTCTGACCTAGGCTCTCTGCTAAAATCTGTTGTATCTGCTGAGTTCATCTCACAGTTGTTGAGCCCTGTCTGGGTTTATACAGGTTAGGTCATATTTAGACTGCTGAGGTTTCAGAACAGTGTTGGGGAAAGGAAAGAACGAGGAGGCCTGAGTTCATGTTCCTGCTGGGTTGCATCATCATAAGCAGTAGCTTCTCTCCTCTGCAAAGTGGAAAAATGCTTCTATCTCACATGGCTACTTCTGGAACTAAGCAGAATGTAGATGAAACTATTTTATAAACTATATTTCTGTTTTCAGAAAAATACAGTTCATAACAGAAAAGAGTGGAAATAAAAATGATTGTATTTCTGTCCTGAACATGTAAAATGTGATTTCTAACTAAAAACTAGGAAGGTGGAAGAAACATTAAAGTTAGAAAAAATATGGAAATTTTATTTCTCCAAAATAATAATAAAAAAAAAACTCTATATACTCTACAAAAGAATATATTGTATGTCTTCTGTAATAAGAAAAACTGTTGGACTTCTTTTGACATATCTATCAAAGATTAGCAGGTAAAACAGACTGAGTCGCTAAACCTCTCTGGGTTCTAGTATGTAAATATTAGACTGGATTTGAGATGACGGCAACTTTCATCAAAAGTCCTACGACAAACGTACCATATACATATTTACTAAACTTCTGAAGTAAACATATTACTCGTGATTCTAACTAGAGTTAGGATCAACCTAAGATACTTACATAGCTCATTATCAAAATTTGCTAGGCTACCTTTCAAAGTGACTAAAATAGCTCATGAAATATCTTAAAATGTAATTTTACTCTTCTTTATCCTCCTTTTGACACATAGCAAAGCTGCTTTATCCAACGTATCCCCTGTCTACTCATCTAAAGCAAGGACTCCTTTATTACCCTAAACTATGAATCTACATAGGAAGAAAATTAAACCGGAAGCTTGTCTGTGTCTAGCCAGAATTATAGTGACCTAGTGGTAGTGGAGCTCTTGTTTCTTAATCCATATTACAATGAAAGAAAAATTATGTACAAATTCTCTATTATGAAGTAAGTTCAGAGAACAAAAATGTAATTTCCTACTTTAGGAACATACATATGAATCTGTGTTTAAAAAAAACAAAACCAGAATGGTTCAACATGTGTAAAGTTTTAAAAATAAACAGTCCTACCTTTCATGGTCATTTTAGCTTCTTTCTCTCTCCCTGTGTCTACCCCAAAAGCTTTGCAAATTTTTAACTTCTTTCTCTCTCCCTGTGTCTACCTCAAAAGCTTTGCAAATTTGAGGATCTGACTTTTTCTTTCTTGTTGCAAGTTAAAAGTGCAAGAACTGATTTAAAGGTTCTTTTGGTCGATAATTAATAATTCAAAAGAGGAATATTATCTACAGCCACTCACCTTTGATCCACAGTTTGAATTTAATTTAACTAGGTTGACCTATTGCTGAAAAAATTGGTGTTTTTTTTGCAAGAGGCACTTTTGTATATGAAGCCTAAGAGTTATATTTAAATAATAAATGCCCAGAGATGGATGATACAAGTATATGTTTCAATCACAACAATGTAAAAGGTAGCCCTACCTCCTATATAATCCTTATGCAGAACTGAAAAATATATAGAACATACAAAGTTGTATAATAAGGTCATTACAGAAAAAGCTAAATAATCAGTTTATGAGCACAAAATTCTCCAAGAAAATACAAAAAATTCTACAGCCAAACGATAATGAAGCATATCTACCTGTCTTCTTAGTCTTTTTATACTTACAAGTACTGCAAATACAGATACATAAAGGCCCTTTTCCAAGTAAACTCATAACACTTTGTAAGTATGCTTGGGAACTAGTGGATATTGTTATACTTACCTCTTTTTGACTTGGTAAGACCTAATTGGTACGTGGCTGGAACATGAGGAGCTTCTCCCTCTGTACTTTGAACCTAAAAGAAGAGTTTATAGTAGTTAAAACTAAAAGAATCAAGGAAGAATACCCTCTTGATAACCATCTATTAAACAAGTCAGCCTAATGAAAAGTCCACCAAAGCATCGTGTGTGTGTGTATACTTTAAACTTAAAGACGTCCTGTCTCAAAATCATATTATAGAATATTTCAAAATTCAATTTTCTGATCTACTTTCCAGTTAACAATAGCACTCATTTGCAGCTTACAAAGAAAAATAACTGCATATACAAGTCATTTCATTAAAAGAGGTTATTAGATGAAAATTAGATGAATAACTGCATGTACAAGTCATTTCATTAAAAGGGGTTATTAGATGAAAATTAGATCTATAAGATAAAGTTCTGCTCTAAGTACTAAAAGTAGGGTCAATCCCAGGAGAAACGCTAAATGCTCCCTGCAGCACACCAGGACCCACACACAATTGAGGCAATTACATGTGATGTTAAAAAAACGGAACATTGTGCTCCCACTACAAAATTTTCTAAAATCCCCCCAAGTTTTAAGTATCAAAAACTGCTCATTTATAAGACAGCTTTGTTCTGACACAAATGTTCTTTCAAAACATAACTTGGGAATGTAAGTGGAAAAGCAGGTTTCACTGCAAACTAAAATCAGCCATAAATCCTTCCTGAAAACTCTGTTCAAAGAGGGTATGAACCTACAAAAGTTGTCTTTTTGTGCTGTCTTTCTTTTCTACCTGCACAAATAGATAATTAGAAATTTTCATATTCCTCATCACCATCTCCAACCTGTAAATACTTGATTCTAACATAAGTAACTCCTACATGATTAAACATTTTGGGGAGGACAGGGGGGTAGAAAGGTGCACCAATTTCCTTCATTTGTCTTATAATGATTAGTACTTAAATAGTTAATTACGACAGGCGCACGGCCTACAGACACATGTAGCTGTGTCTTTTTTTTGTGGAAAATGGACCAGCTAAGATTTCTTCTCATGCCTCAGACTGAAAACCCAACTAGACTTTGTACAGTTTCTTTAAGACAATCTTGATTTCCTTATGGCTATGTGGTCCCAGAGTCCTTTGATAAAACTTTTCAGAATCATCTAGCTCCACAGACTCTGGGTTAATGCCCCAAATCCTCCTTCTGGAATGGTGCTTCTCCTGGCTCCAGGCAGCATCCGTTCCCATGACAAAGCGTGTCTGCTTGCCAAGCACACAGGTTTCTCATTTATTCTACAGCATGCTTGTGCGTGTCAGGCAACGACTGACAGCCCCATTTTACGGGTAGGGAAATTGGCTCAGAGAGGTCAGATCACATGTCAAAGCTGATGGTGCTACTGAGTGGTTAGCATAATGCCCCTGGCTCTGCGTCTGTTTCCACTTTCTGCTCTATCATACCCATCTCTAGAAGTTATCCCAGTGCACTCTTATCCTGGGTGACAGTTTTATTTCTATTGAAGTTTTCTATTTCTAAATCTGTTACTTTACTTTTTTTTCATGACCTATTCAAATCCCATGCCTCAGTTTCCCCGTCTATCAGAAAAAAAAAAGTAATAAAGCTGAGTTACCTGTGTGGCCAGCTGAAGCAGTTTAAATTCTTCTGAGCTGGGATGAATACAAACTGCCTTGTTATTTCACTAATTAATAATGTCTGCTTGGAAATGCAAGTATTAAAGTGTGCCATAAATGATAAGGTTTATAATCATGGATGGCAGTAATTGCTTCTTTTTCGTCCTTAACTTCATCCTAGTTTATCCTCCTGAGCTATAGTTATCTCGGTAGGGGTTAACAAAACATATTAAAAATATCTAAACAATAGCTTCCTTTCCCTGGGGTTTGGAAATTGATGAATCATCCTACTCCATCTGCAGCATACAAACTAATCGTGCGGAGAAAGTGGACTCTTTGAAAAGCGAGCCGAGCACAAATCCTGCCACCCGCCCTGCGCGTGACCCGTTCGCTCCCCACCTGACCCTCTGTGCTCAACATCACCTGGAGCCTGAAATCTGGACGCAGAAAGTCCTTGACTGGAGTCAGTGGAGAGAAAATCATCACCTGCGTGGGCACAAACATGCCCGGGGACTGCGTCACTGTTTGTCAAGTGAGATCAGCTAATAGTTGCACAGCGGGCCTTCAAAGCTTCGCTATGGGGCTGATGAAGTTCCTGCAACGTGCTCTCGGCGAGAAGGCCTTGGACTTTAGATCTCAAGTGCGCTGGTAGCATTTTGAGCTTGCCGACAGGCTCTCCCGTGGACTCTACTAGGTTAAATGGCAGTGGGAAAGTGATTGATTTTAATTTCCAGCGTGCCTTGCCTGCGTCTCTCCAGTCCACTTCAGTAACACCCGCTTCCTGGCTTTTGGTCGCTCTGCCTGGGCCACCCCTTCGTCTGGATACCAGGTGGCTTGTTCAGAGTTATCTGCTTACAAATCACCTCCTTGTACACCTTGCAGGCTGCTCCCTTTCTGCTTTCCCACCCTCATCTTCTTAACACCTGATACTATTTTACGTGTTTATTGGTTATTGGGTTAATAGTCTGATTTATCTTCCCCCCAGAGTATAAATTCCCTGAAGACAAAAGATGTATCTCCTTGTCCACTGCTGGGTCCCCAGTGCCTATAATGGTACCTGACCCATGGAAGACCCTTGAGAAATGTTTCTTGAACATTTGAACACATGAACAGGTAAAGGAATGATTTCCCCCTCATTTTCCAAACGAAAAACCTCAAAAACAGGGAAGAGTAATAAACTAGTCAAGTTTAGTAACCATTTAGTAGCAGGGCTAGTATTAACACTTTGATTTCCTAACTCACAAATTTAAAATCCATGATTTAACATTTTTTTTCTTTTAATTCCATATAACACTGTTGTGCAGAAATTTGGTAAGGAGGGCAGCATTGCTACCTTTGGGACCACCTTTAACCAGTTTATGTCTTTCGACACGATTAGAACTTCACAATGTAAGTACTTAATTCAATAAGTTCTTATTGAATGTATCTGTCTCATATCTCCTTCTTAGGAGGCTGGTGATTGAAAATTACTTAGACATTTTAAAAAGTTTTAAAATAATATTGATTCTAAGCATTTTCGCATAAACATATATATATAAATCACTAAAAATAATAAACTTTATAATCTCGCATAGAAGTAATCTTTTTAGTATATCGTGTATAGAGTGTTTAAAAATTGGAATCATGGATGGCACCTGTGGTTCAAAGGAGTAGGGCGCCAGCCCCATATGCTAGAGGTGGCGGGTTCAAACCCAGCCCCAGCCAAAAACTGAAAAAAAAAAAAATTGTAATCATGCCATATGCAGAATTTTTTAATCTTTGTTTTTATATATTATATTTTTGCTGCACTAAAACTAACATTTTTAGGAACTCCATACATTCCAATATATGAATGTGTCACAATTTTACCTAATCATTTTCCTTTTGTTGATTGTTACTATTACTTTCAATTTATTTGTTGAATTTCTAGGTTTTAGACTTACATTTAGTTATATATTTTATATTTAGTTATATTTTTGGGTTCAGATGTTAACATGTTTATGCTTTTATAGAATTATGCAGGAAATGATTTTTTATCCCAGTTCTTACTAAAATTGTTACAGATAATCTTTAAAAATCCTGGGTTTCATGCTCAAAGGTTCTCTTCAAATCAGTAACCGCTGAAGATTTGACTCATTTGCATTTCTTGCCTTTGAGGTTTGGGGTGGAGGGTGGGAGTGTGGGGTGGGAAACTTTGGCCAATTTGAGAGCAAATAGACGTTTGTGGACTGTGTTTACATTTCTGGTCTATGTGCAATTCTGGTCTTTGTAGCCAGGAGAATAAAAAGCCAGAGCTCACTTTGGTGGCGCCTGCAGACCTCTGCACTTTAATGACGCAGGCACAAGTTGTGCTGGGTGCGAGTGACCGTGACTCAGCCTCAGAGAGAAAGGAAGCAGTTCTGCCAGCCCAGGACTTGCTCTGTCCTCCAGTGTTCAGTGCAGAAGGGAAGGTCAGCAAATGGTCTTGCTCAGTCTGAGAAGAAACCCTGTGTTTGGAGTGTGGCTGGACTTGGTGGGATATTCCAGCCATAATTCTGGTCAGGATGCTGGCCTCCCTACATACCTACCGTACTTGTAAATCTCAGATCAATGCTGAATCTTGTAGTCTTGCACAAGTGACAATTGCAACTACTGATTAGCCCCGCCTATGTGCCAGTTTACTAAACCAGGTGCTTTCAACTGGCCATGGAATTTAATCCTCTAAACAAGTTCCCAAGGCAAGTATTATCAGCTGCATTTTCCAGATTAAGGCACTGAAGTTCAAAATAAACTTCAGATAAGGTTTATTTTACACAAAGTTCACTGAAGTTTATTCCAGATAAGGTTCACTGAAGTGTTTGCTGCCTAAATTCACACAGAGCTGGGATTTAAAACTGGCCTTTTTTTACTACAAAGCCCATGTATTACTGTACACCACTGGTTCTACAGAGCAGAGTTCCCCCTTTCTGCTCAACATTCATGATTCTTGAGATAGTTTTCAAGGAATAGGTAGTACTAGAATTATCTATCAACAATTCCATTTGCTAGCCATTTAATGAACACTTAATTTGTGCCAGGCTCTCTACTCATTCCCACTGACAGCATTGAATAGACCATGTTTCTCTTCCTAAAAGAAATAGGTAGTTAAGACACATAGGGCAGGGTTGTGAGCTATTTGAGCCTCCGTCCTCAGGACCTAGAGTACTATATTCATCAGAGAAACTCAATAAATACTATGGAAGAAAAGAAGAAACAATAAATGGGTGATACATTATGAAGCACTTAAAACCCTAGACTGAAGATTTAGAATCTATTCTCAGGTTTACCTTGTATTCAACCTTAAGGAGCTATTTTGTTCAGCCTCTGAATTTGCCTTTTTATTTACAGAAGTGGAGATAAATATTTTTGCCTGATTCCATTTAAAGCATATACAATTAGAGGATCAAGTATGGGTATCAGAGTTACTAACAAAGGTAAATGTCAGTTTATAGAGTATTAAGAACTATAATATTTGTTGGTTTATTCAGCCAACAAATTTGTATGTGTGTGTGTGTGTACCACATGCCAGACATTAGACTAAATGACATTTGTGCCTTCAGCAGCAACACTGGATTAATGTCTCATATTATAGATGAGGGGCTTGAGACTTACACAGTTAGGGTATGAGATGCCATGCCAGAGATGACAAGGCTGGTATAGACAGACGCTGGAGTCAAATCCCCATTGACCAATGCTGATGCCCAGGGACTATTAGTGTGTGGTGGTCTTCCTACTAGAAACATTTTTCTAGGAACAGAAGTTAAGATACAGTTTTTAATTTCTACGTACTAACCTACAAATAGCCACAGGATTTTTCAAAAAGTTAAAAATGGAACTATCTTATGATCCAGCAATTATATATATCTCCAAAAAGAAATGGAATCAGTATGTTTATGTTGAAGAGATACATGCACTCCCATGCTCATTGTAGCACTATTCACAATTACTAAGATATAGGAATCAACTTAAGGGTCCATCAATGGATAAATGTGCTTTATATACACAATGGAATTCTATTTAGCCATAAACAAGAAAGAAATCCTGTTGTCTCTGACAAAATTGACAGAGGATATTATGCTAAGGAAAATAAGCAGGCACTGAAAGATAAATAGCACATGATGTCAATCTAAAAAGGTTGAGCTCATGGAAGTTGAAGAGCAGAATGGGGGTTACAGGAGGCTGGTATGATGCGGGTGGGGGAGGGTTAGAGAGATGTTGGTCAAAGGTCACAAAGTTTCAGTTGGATAGATAGAAAATAAATTTCAAAAGATTAATTGCATAACATGATAACTATAGTTAATAACAACATATCGTATTCTTGAAAAATGCTAACAGAACAGATTTTAAGTATTCTCACCACAAAATAACAATGCCAGGTAATACATGATTAATTCAATTTAGCCATTCTACAATGTGAACATATTTTAATTTTAATCAATTCACTTGCAGGGAGTCACTGCTTTCCAAACCCAGTCTTGTGACATCTTTTGAATCCTGTCTTTTCTGAATCCAAGATGGTCTTGTTTCAGCTCTGTCCATAACTCTTCATATCTGCCTGGGGGTGGGAGCAGAAAAGTTTGTGTATGTTAAGGGTAACATGAAAAGAAACCTCCATCCACACAGGTGCCCTGAGCACCTGGGACAGTGATGGGATCCCAAGATTCTCTACAGAAGTGGCTTCCTGCTTGATACATTTGTGCTGGGCTTCTTTTAGGCTCTATCCTTTCTTCTTTTACCTTGGCAATCCCCTCTTGACTGATTCCACTGCTCTTATGTCTCTCTGCTCCAGCTTTTCCTCCATGTCGATGCCTGAGTGATCTTTGTTGGACACATCTGTGTTCTTTATCTCCCCTGTGGCCTTTCTAATGTAAGAGAGAGGCATAGTGTTCACTAATTATATCTCAAGCTCTCAATCCCACCATGACCCTGACCAATCCTGCATGCCCTGTCCACACAAGGCTTTTGAAGCCTCTTGCTAGTCTCAGAATTCTTCGTGGGTTTTTCTGGATGTCTCTATGTGTTGTGATATCTGGGTTTGGACTCCACTTCCTTTTCCCATTTTGCTTGGTAAACTGCTACGCTTTCAAGGCCAAACTTGGGCATTATTTTCATTTTGTGTGCCAGGCATTCTAGGTAATGCCACCTTGCTCCCTCCCCTGTGCCCCTCTTGTACTTCATAACTTAGTCAACTCCGACACATCTCCCATTTCACTGTCACCACTGGCAACCCGTGGTGCTGGACTATGAGCTTTGTAAGGACAGTGATGTTGCCACACTCATTTTTACATGCTTCTTACGTAGCACAGTGCCTGGTACACAGTAGGTGTTCAATATATGCCTTCCCAGTTTAATCAAATCAAGAACGTCAGAGATGAAGGATAGTTGGCAATAACTATAAAACCTTGGAAAGAATCTGAAAGTCTGCAGCCCATTATTAAAAAAAATGAGTATTAAAAGTTTGGTATTTTTTTGTTTCTTTATTTTAGAAATAGGGTTTCATTATGTTGCCCAGGCAATCTTGAACTCCCACCTAACTTTCTGAGTAGCTAAGATTACAGGGGTACCACCATGTCCAGCTAAAAGTAATTATTTTATGTTTTTTTTTTTTTAAGTATTAGACTACCCAAAGCAAAGCAAACAACCAAAAGAGTACAAATGAAAAAATTTTATTTTTAGTCTCCCCCTAGGACTTTACAAGAAATCCGATTCTAATTATGTATTTAATTAACTCTATCTCCAGTGATTTCTTTGGATGACTTTCTGTTAGAAGGGCTTATTACACTGAATTGTCCTGAAATCATGACTGATGCTGGCCTAGTTAGATTGACTTCCCAATTCCCTACGTTTACGAGTAAGATTGTGATTCTTCATTAGGTTTCCTGCCTTTGCCCCTGCAGCCTTGCTATGTCCAGGTCCTGCCATCTTCTTGGCTCCTAGTTGTGCAACAGTAGGAAAGGAAAGGGAAAAGGGAGTGGAAAAGGAAGAGAAAGAGAAATTGTCATTCTCTTGAATTAATTTGGAAATTCACAACAAACCAATTTTAATTGTCGATATTCATTGTTAAGTGTCTTGCTACTGATTGCTGAATTGCTTTTAAAAAGACTTTTTAGCCATTTACACCCTGAATACAAATGAGAATGGCTGTGTGCCCTATTCTTGTCAACACTAGATATTCTCATTTTATTAAAAAGTAAAAAGTTCTATTTAATTGTTTTAAAATTGCATTTATTTGATTACTCATGAGTTTAGTATTTTTCCATATCTTTCTTAGCCAATTGTTTTCCCAATCTTATAAATGTCAGTTCAAAGAATAAAATATATTTTAATACTATTCTTCGACCATTGTTTTTGGAGATTTGCAACTAAAGGATGTATCAAAATATATCAGAGTGTCACTGTGATGTACTTGGGTAAAATTATTATTCTCTTAAGCAAAATAGAGCAAGTATTTCCAATATTTATCTTTTCAGAATAAAAACATTACTTTTTTTTTCTTTTTTGAGACAGTCTCACTTGGTGAGACTTGATGTCATAACTCACGGCAACCTCAAACTCTTGGACTCAAGAGATTCTCTTGCTTCAGCCTCTGGAAACATGATTATTATGCTCAAGGTAGGAGTTAGAGTTAGATGTTAGGCATACAAAGATAATCAAGACACAGTCCCTCAACCCTGGGATCTCATTATTTCATAAAAAGAGATACAAGAAAAACCCTTTATAGTATATTATAGTGGGTACTGGAATAGAGTAGCCACATTATGCTGTGGGGCTTACAGAAAGTTTATCTAAATAAGAAATGTAACCATAAGAAAGGGTAAGGCTTAAAATAAGTGCTACAGACTAAATGTTCAGGCCCCCCTCCCAGCCAAATTTGTATGCTGAAACTGAATCCCAGTACACGAGTTTTTAGAAGTGGAGCTTTGGGGGATGATTAGTGTGGGATTTTAGAGGGGCATATTTGTAAAAAAGATTAATTTCTTTATAAAAGAGACCCTGGAAAAGTCCCTTACCCCTCCCTCCACGTGAGGGCACATCAAAAATACATCTGTTTATGAACCAGGAAGCAAGTCCCTCACCGGTCATGACTCAGTCAGCACCTTGATATTGGACTTGCCAGTCTACATGAGAAATAAAGTTCCATTGCGTGGTATTTTGTCATAGAAGCTGAAATGGATAGGACAATATGGCAGTACTATAGGTAATTTAGGCTGAGGGGAGGAAGTAGAAAGTTTAGAACATGGGAATGTAAGTCTGAAGGTCTATGTTGACTTCTAGGTCTGTGAACTCTGCCTCCCCCTTAACTTTCTTTATCTGGATTTTTCCCACAGTTATGGCAAGTGGAAAGTAGTTGTGTGAACTTTTCTTTTTGTTTAATTCCCATACCTGTTGAAGGGGCATAAAGCTGCATCAAAATTGTCTATAACAGGTCATCGTTATTAGCAAAAATATTTTTCAAAAGACTTCGTGGGCCATGTCAGTGCTATATACTGAGGAATGTGAGGTCCAGGAATGAACTGAACGTGTCAAGTTGGGGCTTGGATTTAAGAAACCTCACAGTGAAATGGGAATAAGTGAAAGGGGAGTTCTGGATCAATCTGGACTCTTAGAGAAAAGAGCATAGGAAGGTAATATGGGGAATCCAGACTGTCAGGACACTGAGTAAGGGAAAAGATAAAAGCAGCAGTCTTCAACCTTTTCTACACCAGGAACTGGCTTCATGGAAGACAGTTTTTCCACAGACAGGATGGAGATGTTTTCAGGATGATTCAGACACTTTACATCTGTACCTCAGATCAGGTATTAGATTCTCATAAGGGGAGCACTATCTAGATCCTTCCAATGTGCAGTTTAGCAGGGTTCGTGCTCCTAGGACAATCTAATGCCACTGCTGATGTGACATGAGACAGAACTCATGCAAGCTACAGAGAACAGCTGTAAATACAGATGAAGCTTCACAGGCTTGCCTGATACTCACTTCCTGCTTGGTAGCCCAGTTCCTAACAGGCCTCTGACTAAGTACCAGCTGACAGCCAGGGTTTGGAGACTGCTGTTTAAAAGTGTATTCTCTGGAATTGGACCATTTTCTAATTCAGTTATTGGTAAGATAAACTTCTTTTTAAATGTCTAGTTATTTCTTTGACTGAATTGCATAAATGCTTAAACAGAAAATGAATTGCAATTGTGGTAATTATAAGGTGACTGGAACTACCTAATCTAATCACATGATCAAGGAAGGCTTCTCAGAAACAGTGAAATATTGATAACTAGGAGTTATCTAGAGTAGGGTTTCCTACCACTGGCACTATTGATACTTGGGGCTGGGTAATTCTTTATGATGGAGAGCTGTACTGTGCACTATACGATGTTCAGCGATGTGCTTGGCCTTTACCTTCTCAATACCAATAGCACTTTTACCCAGTTGCAACAAACAAAAATGTATGCAGATAATAGCTGATCTAAAGGGTATGGGTAAGGTGCAGATTCTCAGTAGGGTGAACAACATGTGCAACTCTAACATAAGAAACGTGAATCTGAAGAGGTGAATAGGACTATGGTGCCTGAATTGTAGAGCCTCAGTAGACATGTGGCCATAGGTAACATAAGTAAGGAAGGTAAACAGATTATGCACAGCTTCCTGAGATAAGTAAAATAGACAGCAATCTTGCATTATGACAGACCCATACTGAAGAAAGTACCTGTTTGGATTGTTTTCCCCTCTAAAATCCATTTATCCAGTCATTGTGTCAGACCGAGCAGTTGGCAGGCCTTGAGAATAGTCTGCACCTTAGGTCAGACGGACCCTATAGAATGTGCGTGTTTTGTTGGCTATTTTATGTTACTGTCTATGACATTTCACTTTCACCCAAGCTTCACTAAAGAGCTTAAAAACATGAACAAAAACCCCTTCATTTGCAATCTGTTAACCTTTTCAGCTATAATCGTTTTTTCTGCTTTGGTATTCCTTCCACACTTTCCACATAACATATTAAATCTGACACAGTGACCTGCACGTTCCTCCTTCTGGGATACTATGTACTATCACGAAGGCCCTACAGCCTGGTGTCTTAGCTCCTGAGCTGGCTTCCTTTTCCATAAATTTGCTGCTCATTTCCCCATGGAGAGAGATGGGCATTTTGCAGATTTTGCTGCCATTTATTTTCTTGTGTCTTCTCATCACAAACTCACTGTGCTCTGTCCTACCCAATGTGGCATCCTAGAACAGTGTAGAGAGGGTGATTTTTTCTTCACGGTTTCATTGCTCTGCCTTTGAGAGGCAGTGCTGATCATATTAACCTTTTTGTAGGTCTTTTTAAAAAAATGCTTGCCGTTTTCTGTCTTAAATTTTGCCACAGTTGAAGTAAACTGGGCTCCTAAATAGTGCCCTGATAGGGCCGGTAGGTATCCGAGCTTGGAGTCAGATGAGGGCATGAGCTATAGCAATAGCAAAACACAGGAAAACATGGTGAGTTATGCACTGGGCCATGTGGTGGGAAGTGGCTTCTCTCATCTTCCCTCACTTGCCATTAATGAAAGCAAGTCACATGGCCTCACTTGCCTTAGGATGGACAGGGAAATTCAAACCCATCTTTTACCAAGATAATGGAAAGTTCTAGTATCAGATATGGCTTTAGTCTTTATCATGAGAATGGGGAAATATAAGAATATTACCCTAGTGGTCCTTTATAGACAGGTTTTAGACTAAAATTATGACTGGTAAGAAACAATTTTAGATGGTAGAGAAGAGGTGTCAACAAGGCACCCACCACAGAGGTCTTAGTGATTTTACTTAGAATGGTCAAGAATGGAAATAACATTGTCCAAGGGCTGTGTACACATTTCCTATACACCCCACTTAATCCTACAAGAGGCTTCAAGCTTAGAGAATTATTTGTTTAAGCTACAGACATAGTGTATGATACAGCTGAGATTCTGGCATAAACCTCTTTCATGGGTGCCATCTTGCAGTTTGGAAGAAAAAAAAAAAAGGAGAATGATTGTTGGTGTAGAGGATCATCACAAGTCATCTACACCAGCCTTTCTCAGCCTGTGTATTGTGACCCATAGGAACTGTATTAAAGGGTCGTGGCATTAGGAAGCTTGAGAACCCCTGATCTAAACCTTTTTGAAAGATGCATACTCCCCTAAGAGAGATCTTGGAACAGAAATTTCATCAGTTCTTTTCGTTGTTTGTTTAATTCACTAAACCTGCATCGCCCTTCTTCTATATAGACTCGCCAAAATTTTAAGATATAAAAGCATCCTCAACAACATGGCATATATTATCAAAGGCAGGAATTTAGCTACTTCGTGTGTGTGTGTGTGTGTATGTGTGTACATTTAAGTGTTTAATGCTTTTTTCTTCTTTGCTTGTCTTTGACCCTTATTTTTGTTAATTTCCAAAGCACATTACCAGAAACTGCTAACCGATCTTGCCAATTGCTTACCATCATTCAGATTTTAGAAGCTGACTCATTGACTGAGCCCATTCAATCAGCAAAAGGCTAGAATATAGCTGCTGCTCCAGCAAATGAACAGGCAAAGTAAGATTTGTGGTTATCTTTGCTTGTCTCCATTATAAATCATAACGTCAAGGCAGTTTCATGTGTCTAAGCAAAAAAATGACAAAAATGACATTTGTGAGTAATAGTCTTCTTTCTTCTGAGCCTTGCATGGAGTTTAACCTACTAACTAACTAGTTAGTTATTTCTCAGAGAATGATTAAGAGCAAGGATTAGTTTCCTAGAAAAGATTTTAAATTTTTATTATAATTTTTTTTTTTATTTTATTAGCTTATTCTGTATTAGATATGGGTTGAAAGACCTTTCCAGTCATATCTTTAGAAACATTTGACTTCACAAATTTCTTTTAGCCCCAATTTTGTGTGATAAAACTAATACATGCATTTATTTGTATAGTGTAATAGTTAAACCACAGGCTTCAGAGTCAAGTTGCCTTGGTTTAATCCATGACTTAATGTATTTAATGATTATTTTAAAATTAATCAAATCTCTTAAATTTTCTGAGCCTCAGTTTTGTCATTAGTATTAATAGGATGGGAATGATAATAACGTATCTTGTAGTGTGTTTGTAATGCTTATATGAAGTAATGTACAGGTAGTTTTCCTAATAACACTAGATATTATTGCTATTTATAACACAAGCACGCATGCACACAAATGTACAAATAAA
This sequence comes from Arctocebus calabarensis, assembly GCA_963573935.1. Lineage (NCBI taxonomy): Eukaryota > Metazoa > Chordata > Mammalia > Primates > Lorisidae > Arctocebus > Arctocebus calabarensis. The sequence goes on along the minus strand of CAUYON010182516.1, from coordinate 2,796 downwards.
TAAACACAAAGAAATACATATCTGGAAGGTACTTAACAAGTCAATGCAATATCCAGGTCAAATTTAGGAAACTGAATGTCAACTAAGAAAAAGCCTCTGTGTTTCAGTAACTGAAAATTTAATGAATATATACTGTAACAGGCTATTCTCACTAAAGGAATATGTCATAAATACTGCGCTCAAAAACTGAAGTCTAGCAAGAAAGACAGACCACAAGACTGTGCAACAAGAAGTAGGAGAAGGAGAGAGGGACTAAGGGAATGAGAAAGGGGAGGAGGGAGAAGACAAGGGGGAGAATGGAGAAGTGGAGGACTGGGAAGACAAGAAGCAGCTTGTGTAGTTTGCTTTCCCTCAGGAGAAAACATGCTTTTAATTTATGTGAACAGTCATGGTTCCAGATTAAAATTTGATTTGAGTCAAGTTGAGGAAATCATGAATTTAAACAACTTAAATAAGCTGAGGTATATCCAGACAATGGAATATTACTCAGCACTATAAAGAAATGCACTATTATGCTATGAAAAGACAGAGGAAGATTAAATGCATATTACTAAGTAGAAGAAGCTGAAAAGGCTGCATAGTTAAACTGCTGTTGATCCTTGAGCAGCAGGGGGCTGATGTCCTCAAAGCTTGCCAACTCATAGCCTACTGTTTACTGGAAGTCCTACGGATGTCTATTAATGCATACTTTGAATATGTATTATATACTGTATTCTTACAATAAAAAAAGCTAAAGAAAATATTAAGAAGTTAAGTGGCTTTAAGATGGCGGCCGAGTAACAGCTTCCTTGCAACTGGGCACAGTGGGACTGCGGACAGAAGAATTCAGGCATCTCTGACTGACGAGATCTGCCCAGAAACATCCCTTTGGGGATGTAGGGAGACAGCGTCCCTGAGGAAGGCAAAAGCAGTGGAGATCTGGCAAGTGGTTGCATATGTTTGTTGGGTCTAATCCTGCTGGCAGCTGTGGCTACAGCAGCAGTGAGATTGCAAACTGGAAAGGCCTTACCTGTGAGCCGTTTGGGTTTCTTTTGGACTTGGCACTCAGTTGAACTTGGGGGAACTGGGGCAAGAGTGTGGGGGTCTTTGAGTGTTGTCTGGGGCTCCATACTGAGCCACTGAGCCAGATGGAGCTACCAGTGTTTGGTTGCGGGCTGTGTGGAGCCATCGTAGGAGAAGTGCCCCAGCAAACTCCACCCTCAGGGTCGCAGAACAAGCATCTGGCAGGAGAAAGTAATCTAGTGACTGAGCAGCCTAAAGGTGGGGACTTAGACACCTTGCAGCCTTAGCCCTCAGGAGCATAGGGTGAGATCTGTTTTGGCACACGGGGTAAGTGGATAGTCATTTAAGGAGTGATCTCAGTGACAAGCGCTTTCATGGGAAAGCTTCTGCTTAGCCCAAGTTAACAATTTAAAGTGCTTTCTAAACAGGCTGAGGAGGGTTTAAGCTCTCCACCCTGCAAGAGAGGAGCCTCTCTCAAATCATTAGAGGCTTCCAGTCTCCATTTTGTTCAGCTGTATCAACATTGTAATTAACATATCATACCCCAGAAGATCACCTCTTGCCCAGACAATATCAGCAAGATATATATACTGCTTTATTTCTTGGTTTTGTTTTGTTTTGTGTTTTGTTGTTGTTGTTATTGTTTGTTTGTTTATTTTTGTTATTGTTGTTTTATTTTTAATTTCAACATTTTCCTTAAAGATTTTTCTTTTTTTATTGCTTCATTTTTCTAGTTTAAATGTAATTTTTCATTGTTGCCTTTTTCAACAATTTTGCTAGTGTTTCTACCCATAGAATTTTTTTTTCCCCAATCTTATCCTGTAAAGTTTTTGGTTAGCTTGTTTTAATTTGATTTATTGCATTTTTGTCTTCCCTCTCTACTTGGTGGAGGTGGGGTACTGTGTTCAAACAGGCTGGCAAAGAGCTGCTGACCTAATCACCCACCCAGGCACCCCCAGAGGTTGGGGGCTCTTAAGGCTGTGTCAAAGTACCTTACTGTACACCTATATTGCTCCTGTCCCCCTCTTTCTGTGCCTTTCTACTTTTGGTCAATAGTTGCTTCTACCCACCCCTTCTCCTTCCTCTTTTTTCTTTTCTTCTTTTCTTTTTTTTTTTTTTCTCCCTTTCTTTCTTTTTTCCCTTCTTGCTCTTCAATCTTCTCATCCTCTGGTCCTATACCAAAAGGACTCATTGAAACCCTAGTCCAGAAGCATGGAAATTTAAAGAGCAGGAGGAAGTGAAAGGAAAATTAGGACAAGGAAACAGATAAAAGAAATCATGAGGAAAACCAGTCCAGAGAAACCCCCCCCCCCCCAGGGGTTGTGAGGTAGACACTGCAGAGGATTCCACCTATAAGGAAATGTTAGAAATGTCAGAAAGGGAATTTAGAATACAGATGATGAAAACAATCAAGGAAATGAAGGAAGAAATGCTGATAAAGTGGAAAAAGAAATCCCAAAACAGAATCAATTAAGAGAAGAATATAAAAAGGATATGGCAGAGATGAGGGAAATGAAGCAGTCAAATAGGAAATTTAAAGATGCAGTAGAAAGTATCAACAACAGATTAGACCATGCAGAAGAAAGAATCTCAGAGGTAGTGGACAAAGCTCTTGAGATAACTCAAATGCTTAAAAAGGCAGAAAAGAAGAGCGAGAAAGCAGAACGTTCACTGGTGGAATTATGGGACTCTATGAAGCATTCAAACATACGAGTTATAGGTATCCTAGAAAGGGAAGAAGAAAGTCGCAGAGGAATGGAAGCCATACTAGAGAATATTATAAATGAAAATTTC
>CAUYON010182510.1:0-12673 GCA_963573935.1 Arctocebus calabarensis | reverse complement strand
GAAATTTCTTTTCTTTTCTTTTCTTTTTTTTTTTTTTTTGCATTACTGATATTTGGGGTTTTAAATACTTTTTAAAACTTCAGATTAATATGAGAGAACCCAAGTTTAGTTTACATTGTTTTCATTTCTAAGGTAAAGTTCAAGTTATAACAACCCATTTATAAGTGGGCAAGAGACTTGAGCAGAAACTTCTGTGAAGAAGACAAATGAACTAGATATATATCCAGAAGACCAAAAATCACATTATAACAAAGATATTTGTACCAGAATGTTTATTGCAGCCCAATTCATAATTGCTAAATCATGGAAGAAGCCCAAGTGCCCATCGACCCACAAATGGAAAAATAAATTGTGATATATGTACACCATGGAATATTATGCAGCCGTAAAGAAAGATGGAGACTTTACCTCTTTCATGTTTACATGGATGGAGTTGGAACATATTCTTCTCAGCAGAGTGTCTCAAGAATGTAAGAAAATGTATCCAATGTACTCAGCCCTACAATGAAACTAATTTATAGCTTTCATAAGAAGCTATAACCCAATTATAGCTTTTCATAAGAAAGCTATAACCCAATTATAGCACAAGAATATGGAGAAAGGGGCAAGGGCGGGGAGGGAGGAGGATTTGTGGAGGGAGGGTTATTGGACCACACCTACAGTGTATCTTAGAAGGGTACAGGTGAAACTTACTAAATGTGGAATGTAAATGTCTGAACACAATAACTAAGAAAATGCCATAAAGGCTATGTTAACTAGTTTGATGAAAATATTTCAAATTGTATACAAAACCAGCACATTGTGCACCATGATTGCATTAATGTACACAGCTATGATTTAATAAAAAAAAATTTTAAAAAGAAGACACATGAATTGCCAAGAAATACACAAAATATCATTATTTTAAAGTATGTTGGTACCATTTCAGCTCATTTCAGCTGCAGATTATGTAGCAAGCATTTGTCACCAACACCAAAGTTCCTCTTCAATGGAACGAATCTGAACTGATGGGACATCTCATTTGGGGAAATATGCTTATTAAATAATTATGAGCTGTATCGCTGCAGACAGAAATGTTTTACTGTAAGAAAACACAATTCTTTTCATGTTTGGTAGCTATTGGATAATGTGGGCAATTTGCTCTTTATAATAGGAAACAATATCCTTCCTAAAAATAGAAACATCATAATCTCACCCAAAAGTCAAATTTTTAACAAACACTCTTTATCCAGGTTAAATATGTGCTCTTGAAATATGCTCTAGAAAAAAAATTTTTTTTTTTTTTTGAGACAGAACCTCAAGCTGTCACCCTGGATGGAGTGATGTGGCATCACAGCTCACAGCAACCTCCAATTTCTGGGCTCAAGCGAGTCTCCTGCCTTCCGCCTCCCAAGTAGCTGGGACCACAGGCGCCCACCACAATGCCCAACCATTTTTTGGTTGCAGCCATCAATGTTGTTTGGCGGGCCCGGGCTGGAATTGAACCCGCCAGCTCAGGCGTACATAGCTGGCGCCTTAGCCTGCTGAGCCACAGGCGCCGAGCCCTCTAGAAAATATTTTGTTTTGACATAGGGATCGTTGCCCTGACAAGCAGGCCTGTCTGGTTAAAATGGGGCTCACAAAGTGTATTGATCTCTGCCGTCTGAGAACTGGAAGGTTCTGTGTAATAAATATGAGACTGCATCGGTAGAACCTGGTGAGGACCTATGGCCAAAGTAAATTATGTTTACTGACTGGTGCTGGGCAGGTGTCTCAGAGCCAGTAGGAGCAACAGCTGCGCAGCTCTGTCTTTACCTGCCCTTTTAGGAGAGCAGCCTTTTGGGGCCATGGCTGTGAGATGGTGAAATAGAGGCCAGGGCCACGCTCCTGGTTCATTTATCTCATTTATCATGGGCACCTGTGTGGATGGGCTTGATGCCTTTCTTTCTCATCATCCTCTCTAATTAGGAAAAGGAAGGCTTTTCATTCTCACCTGAGATCAACACTGATGGCCGCAGGATAAAAGAAAACATGTCTCCAAGAAAAGATGAGGCTGTGTGGGGTTTGAAATAACCATTTGTTAATTTCCCCGGATGTATGTGTTTTTGTCTGATTAAGACAAAATTATGTTTGAACAAACACTGACCACAGGCATATTCATTCCACTCCATGAGGTCATTCCCTGGTCATTAGCTTCTCTTATCATTTATATACAACTATTTTTTACACCAGCAACAACTTATTTACAAAATCGGGACCATCCGAAGACAAGAGAGGCCCGGAAATGCCAACACCAATTGACAGAAACTGTGCTGTATATTAAATATTGTCATTTTCTGAATTATGCTGTCAACACATGTAAAAACATTGTAACATAATTGTACTAGTCACACATAATTATGGCATTTATAAAAATGTTAATTAACAGCAACTGCAGATTTGTGTTGGGGTAATAAGATGTAAACTTCAGGTTGTTTAATGACCATCGATCGTCGTGCACACATCCTTCAGTGGGCCTCTTTTATAGGGCTGCGGCCTTCCTTGAAGATACCACTATAGGGCTTCTCTGGAAGCCACTGAGGAAAGAAGGGTCCATGTAAATAGCCCTGCCAGCATCCTCCAGTCATCACTAAAGACTAACCAACTACTCAATTGGTTACTCTCTAGTAATGAGGAAGAACATCAGGTTCCATTCTTGACTCTGATAGATACTTGGTAAGTATGAAAGTCATCTCTTAGGCAAATTCAATTTTCAAACCTATGAAATGGAGGGAAATTAAGGTACCTGTCTCATTGGATAGTTAGAGGAAATATACGAGATACTAAATGGAAGGTAATTAGCAGCACTGCTGCCTTTTAATTACACTTCTCTGTTAATAATCATTATCATTAGTAATCATAAAATAATAGTATTACAATGTTTCAAATAGAAGTAGTTATAATTAAATATAAGTTTTACTCTGCAATTTTGCTGTGAATTTCTAAAATTGAAGGACTGATTTTTTTTTTTTTTTTCAGTCACTGGTCCTAGCACAGCACTCACTATTCATGGCAATGGGGTTTAATGAGTTTTAGAAACATCAGTTCAGAGAACAAAATACAATAGCATGCACTTCATATTATGCCTTTGGAAATAGTTAGCTGGCACAGAAACATACTTATAATTATCTAATCAAAATCTATACAAAATTTTAAGTATATTCCTACCCCAAACTAAACTATTGCAACAGTTTTGGCTCACTGTGGAGTAGGAAAATTACTATTTTTTCATTATGAAGACATAATGTTCACCCCTTTTCTCTCTCTCTCTCTCTCTCTCTCCCTCTCTCTCTCTCAACCAAGTGTTAAGGTAAATACTGACAAATTTCCAGTGATGAAAATGCAGGGTTTTGTTATATTTATTATTCTCTGCACTTTTTTTTACAGGTTTTACATGCCTCGCAAATTAAAAATAATAATCATAATGTTTCTCTGACTCTTTACATAGAGTCTTATCCAATAGTCTGCTGGTAAAGATGTAACAACTGGGGGTGGTGCCTGTGGTTCAAAGGGGTAGGGCGCCAACCCCATATGCCAGAGGTAGTGGGTTCAAACCCAGCCCTGGCCAAAAACTCCAAAAAAAAAAAAAAAAAGATTTAATAACTGGATTTCTTGAGAAGAAAAGCCCTAATTTGTAGTGTTTGCCAATTTCCTTGGTGTAAATACACTAAAGGCCTAATTGGGGGATGATCCACACCCAGAATTGAAGAGAGATGCACAAAAGCCAGCCCTCGAAAGCCAACACAAGCCAGATCCAGAAGACCACTGCTCTTGCCTTCAGCAAGACTTCAAAACCAGGTTGTTGTTTGTAGTGGTACCATGAGGTGAAGCTCAGAAGATGAGATTAACTCCACAACAAAATTTCCCTAGATCACACCGGTCTAATCCAGTTCACTTCTGAACCATTATACTCACAGTCTTCAGGCAGATTTTTGCCTTCAAGTCCCAGTATTGGGCAGGAGTAAAAGTGATGATATCTGCTGCCCATTGTGATGAATGTGTTGACTAAAATTCAGGTGAGCAAACATTTGTCTGTATAGTGGTTCTTAACCTCTCTTAGATGACATGGGCTTTTTGCATAATACACGTAATGGAAGTTCTGAAACTGGATAGTGGGTGACGTGTGCACAATATTGTGAATGTTTTCAATGCCATTGAGCGGTACACTTAAAAATGGTCAAAATGGCAAATTCTTGGGCGGCGCCTGTGGCTCAAAGGAGAAGGGCACCGACCCCATATGCCGGAGGTGGCGGGTTCAAACTCATCCCCGGCCAAAAACTGCAAAATGGCAAATTCTAAGTTATGCATACTTTGCAACAATAGTGAAAAAAGCCAATGGACATGAATGAATGAGTAGAAGTAAAACTGGGTAGATCTGAAAGACATATATACATGCATATGTGTATATACCTATATTTAAAATATATGTATATATGCACACAAACATATATCTATCAATGAGGTGACATTATACTAGTCTAGTTCCAGATAATGATTCTTTTTTTTTCCTTCAGATAATGATTCTTGCATCACAAAAAGAAAAAAAGAAGGCACAGACCCCAGAGAGATTAGGGAGCTAATCCAAAGGAAAAGAAAAATGCCTAGATATGGGGTCAAGGAAGCCAGTGATATCACGAATGACTGTGTCCTGCCTCCACGTGTTCAAATGTGTTGTGTAGAGAGGATGCGTGATCTGATGTTCAGAGCAAGTGCGCCCCAGGTAGAGAAGACAGTCTGGGAAACACAGATTATACCAGAACCTGGAGACCATTCTTACAAACCGAACAATTCCCTGAGCATAAAATGGGCACAGAAGAAACAGAACATTCTCAGAGAGAGAAAGGGCTTCCAATGGCCTAGAAGTTTACCTTGGGATGGGAGACAATAAAGTGGATACCTTTGTAAAGTGAGTAAATTGAAATCTGCTTTTATTGGTTTTTAGTCCTGATGAGAATGCCAGTGGAGAGTATAATGAGCCCAATATGGAGAAGGAAAAAGTGAACATATTCTAGGCTTTATTCTTTCTTACAAAGCTACTGAACAAAATCATATGTGTTTTTGCCAAGCAGACGCTCAGCTGAATGTGCAGAAGAGACCTGGTGGGGTTTATGGTGGATCTTGAGTCCAACTTGTCTCCCTCTCTCCAGGTTCCTGTTTTTAGTAGAGAACACTCATGCTGAAACTGCTGAAAGAATGAAAATTAAAGGCTTAATTGGGAATTTTAGGCTTTCATTAGGCTCAAATGTATCACTTTTTTATTAAATGGAAAGGAAATCTTCAGCTCCTGCTAACAATTGGCTCAATCATGTCGGCTCCCGTTTCATCCCATGATGAATAGTAATTAATTTTGCATCAGTAGTTTTTATGCTTTGAATTAAATCGAGATGTAGGAATGTGTTTACATATAGACGAGTAATGCCAATATGAATAATTGGCTAGGAAAAGGGGTTAAAATCCCTTTGGTTTGTGCAGGACTGGTGGTTGATTGGAGCCTTGTTATGCAAATAACGCTCCCACAGAGAGATGAAAGAATAAAAAACTGTCCAACCCAAGGAGGTGAGCCTTCCCTATGTTTATTTTTTTATCTACCCTTCTAGTTTCTTTTCCTAGTCTTTTCCTTTCACAAAGATTAATTTTTACTCCTTGAACAGTTTGGGAGTAAGTTCTAAAATGAAGCCCCTATAGTATGTGATCCCTTGACATCTGGGGAAATGGGGAGAGCGTCCAGTTGATTAAGCCCAAGTTCCTACCCACCTGCTCTCACAGATAAGGTGGCCTGGACAAACACCCTTTCTTATCAAGCAAACCAGGCACTGCTTTTGTTCTTGAGCAGGAGTCTTCAGTGTTTTTAGCAATCTGTGAAATTATCCAAACAAGCCAACCACATCTTCCAGGGGGAATCAGGGTCACCTCCGCCTCTTTATACTATAAAGCCTGTCCTCCACAGCCCCTGCTTGAGGGTTACATAATAAGCGTTTGTGCCAGATTGTCAGGTGTTTCTTGTTTTCCTTACATAAATAATCCTCAACATGTGTCATCTACTAATAAGCACAACCCCCGGGGGGCCCTGCATGTGTTCTGGGTCCTTCTTCCTTGGGCTGAGTATACATGATTAACTGCTCTTGCTCTCATTCATTCGGGGCCAGGTGTTGTGCGTTTGGTTGTCCTCTTAACATTAGAGCAGCGATCCCTCCGTCACCAATGTCATGAACCGGAGGTGACTGAAGCATTCGTCTGTGGAACTTCAAGAATGTCCTGTTCTCTTGGCAGCATGACTGAGGGTTGACTACTGAGATACCACCTCTATCTTAGAGGGAGAAAGAAACTAAAAATGGTTCCAGTTTCATATCATCCGTCCTTTATGCTAAGAGACTGCTAATGAGGTTCTCACTTCCCACTTTCCTGAGCTGTCCTAATCTGTCCATTTCTAAACCACAATCTTATCTATTGCTATGTAACAAATTACCCCACACTTCAGTGACTTAAAATAATACACATTATCTCACAAGTCCGGGACTAAGACATCCCGGCATGAGTTGGCTGAGCTCTCCTAAGGCTGCAATCCAAGTTCTAGCCCAGGGAGTCTCACAAGACTCCAGCAAAGATAACAGTATGGACCACAGTCATTTCAAGGTTGAACTTGGCCAGGACCTGCTTCTAACTCCATCCAGTGGTTGCTGGAAAAAGCCTCAGTACCTCCCAGGCAGCTGAACTGAGGCTGCAGTTCTTTGCTGCTGTGGGTCAAAGGCTGTGCTTGAGTCCTTGCTGGGTTGCCCTCCTCATTGGATCAATCATGTGTAAAGAGGCAGAGGATACCACCCAGGAGGAACTCAGTCACTGTTAACCCATCAACAAGAGACATCAGTCACCTCTGCTGCATTCTGTTCATTAGAGGCAACTCACTAGATCTAGCCCACGTGCAAAAAGGAAGGGTCACCTTTGGGATGAATACCAAGAAGCAGGGGTGATCGGGCACTGTGCCACAAGCTGCCCCCCACACTAGGCTAGATAAATAGACACAGGGCACTACACAGGCACAACCAACTCTCCACCAAAGAGATCAACCTCCCAGCCCCAGATAACCTCTCCCGGATGCCACTGCCTCCCTGTGGGGCTGTGTAAGCAGATCTTGCCAATGGAAAGTGAGCAGGAGTGATCCCTGTGATGCAGGGGCCATGGAGCTTATGACACCAGTACACTCTCTCCACTTACTCTTTCCTTCTTTTGCAATCTTGCCTGGCATGAGCCTGTCCATCTGGGAAGGCACCTGGTAAAAATGGAAAAGCCCCCAGATAGAAGGGTCTGAGACCCCTAATCAGGGGTTAAAGGAGAACCACACTTGGGATTTGTTGAAAGAACGTATGGTCAATGATGTTTGAGCCTGTGTATATTCTGGGGTTTGTTACAAATGTTAGATCACATTTAACACACTCGTGTGCACACACCTAGCGCACACACACACAATGGGTATTTCTGCATTCTACATAACTCGTTCAGTTTATCAATGTATGTACTCATATTCACCATTCCCTCCACAAATAGATTTCATTTTTGCCTTCAAGTTTGTGTTATGTACTTGCTAGGAGACATGGAAGAGATCGTGAACAAGACAGGCGTGGTCTACGATCTAGAACGTAACACTTTAAAAGATATAAGTAAACATATTCCCTCAGTAGCTTGCCTCATATTCATCAAGTCATTTGATTCCTACAATATTTCTGGAAAGCAGACAAGGCAAGAGCCATTCTTTCCATTTCCAGGTGTGACATCCGAGACCCAACAAGTGGGAGCCCATAGCTGGTACAGGGCCCAGACAAGCCTGTGTCTGCCTAGAGCCCCTTCCTCCCACCTCCTGCCCCTAAGGTGCATCTCGCAAGGCAGACACCACACAGGCCACTATGTAATGTCAAGACCCCCAGGGTCTGAGGAAAGAAAGTGTCGAGCGATAATAAAAACGCAGGCATTATGCTGTGACATTGCTTCTATTATTTCCTCTACCCTGAATCGTTTAAATACCTCCTGGTTCTCACTTCTCGCTCTTTTTTTTGCTCCCAAACTATCTGGTAAGTCCCTATGTTATATGAAATATTTTAAGTCAAGTTTTTGTTTTCTATACACTTTTCTCACCACCACTTCCTCATAAATAGGGCTAACAAGTGACATGTGGAACACCAAACTAAATTTTAAATTTAGATAAATTATAAATTTTGAGTAAAAGCATATCCTAGGTACTGTTTCAGACCAAACTATTCACGAATTGACTATTTGACTAGTACCGAAACTATTCATTATTTATCTGAATTTGAAACTTAACTGGGGGTCTTGCCTTTGCATTTATTAAGTCTGAAACTCACAATACACTCAATGTTCAATGAAGTAGGAATCCAGTGTCTACAAAATTATTCCCATTTTAGTTTATATTTTTCTTCACACATAGGAATTCCAACTGACAACGGAGGAGATCCAGGGGAAATATTTTAAATGATTCCTTTCTACATTGATGGCTCTCACCTCAAGTCACCAAGGGGAGAGAGGGCAACCTCAAACTATAAAAGTAAACGCATAATCCAAATGCCAATGCAAACATCATATTCATTTCCTTTAATAAATGCCAGTTTTAAAAAATCGAATTTATGAGGAGGTAATATATTTTTTAAAGCCCTAATAATTCTAACGCGGGATTTGATATTTCCAGTCTCAGGAAATGAAATGCTGATAGAAAAAAACAAAAGGCAGAATCCTTTAGTGGAACTGTATAATCAGAAGCATTTGATAAGCGTGCTTATAACGATGCTCACTCTATGTTTGCAAAATGATAGGGATTTGTGAAGGGCAAAGGAACGTTTGGGGAATTCTCAGTACCTTATTAGTTTTTAAAGATTTCTGAAGTTGCCAGATCATATCGAATAACGGAAATAGATGGGTGTAACGCAAAAATATTTTACAGTAACCTTCCTTTTAGTGATGGAAACTGTGATCAGAGTGTGAATTGCCAAGGCTGTTCCCATCATAACATTAAGAACATGAAAGGTGCATTTTTTTCCCCGCTAAAATGAATAAAATTAGAAAATTTTCCTGTCAACTTCCTTCCTAAAATGTGAAGAAGAAGAAAAAAAAGTGGTGCTAAGAGTAGTTTGAAAAAAAAAAAGCGGGTGCTTATATCGATGCTTTCAATAAATACCACACCTGATAACATCTTTATCAGTTAATTACCAGGAAAGAAGCAAGTTGGCCTTGCTGCTTTGGGGAGATTTAAATGGATGTAAACAGCTGCCAATGTAACAATGCAATGGAATAGCACTCCGAGAGATGCAAGAGGAGAAAAGTTTATTTTTTTTTTATTTTATTATCTTTATCATTAAATCATAGCTGTGTACAATAGTGCAATGAATGGGTACAATGTGTTGGTTTCATACACAATCTTAACTATTTTCATCAAACTGATTAACATAGCCTTCAAAAGTTTTAAGCAAGGGCAGGAAAAAGTGATGGGAGACGTTATGGCGATCTTTTTTAAAGGCTTTGGCCACACAGTAAGACCCAAGTTAAAGTAGCTGACTTGGAATCTCCTCGTGTTGATCTCTGGCAACTCCTGAAGACTCATGGTGGTGGGAGGAGGAGTTTTCTTAGAAGAGACAATGACGACAGATGGAAAATCAATGTAACAGAGTAAGGACAGAGTAATCACATCGTGTAACAACAGGGACCCAGCTGAAAACTAAGAGGACTTTTTAAAAAACTTCATAGGGTGGGGCCTGTGGCTCAGCGAGTAGGGCGCCAACCCCATATACCCAGGGCTGCGGGTTCAAACCTGGGCCGACCTGCATCAAAAATTAGCCGGGCACTGCGGCCGGCGCCTATAGTCCCAGCTACTTGGGAGGCTGAGGCAAGAGAATCGCTTAAGCCCAAGAGCTGGAGGTTGCTGTGAGCTGTGATACCACAGCACTACCCAGGGCAACAACTTGAGACTCTGTCTCAAAAAAAAAAAAAATATTTTAAAAAGATAAAGAAAACCAAATATCTGGCATGTTGGGTCACACGTACCAGTTGGCAATCGTTACCTTGACCTGAGTATCTGCTCCTCTCTTTAGAACAGCCTATTCTTTTTTTGTTTGTTTTTTTTACATATAAATGATTTTTTACTGCATTTATTATAACCTATATACATTTTAATAACAAATAGGTAGCCCATATCTAGCTTAGTTACAGACTTGTTTACTGCACACATTAATTCGCAGTCTTCTCAAAACAATTATCACTTTGTTTTTTAATTGTTGGGAATTCATAAGAACAGCCTATTCTTTGCAGTTGTTTCTGTGTGGTAGGTGGCCATCTTTTTTCAATTAAATAACCCACTGGGCCCCTCTAGGCTTTTGAGCTTGCAACCCCTGGACTGAACTCTGTGGTCCTGTTCATCATTAACATCTGATGATGATTCTGTAACGCTCTGTAAATAAATGAATGGAGTGTGACATAGGTAGATGACACATAGGTTTCCTTTCTGGAGTCCCTTTTGTCAGGTCCCTGGGAGGGTTAACACTTATACCCATCAGTGGCAGTAAAAACAAGCATCTAGTACCCCTGGTTTAGTTGCTCCCTGACCTTTCGATAACCCCAGTCCCTGGAGTTTCTGCTCTAAGCCCAAGCCTTTAGTATTACCCAGGTCATGTGGCTTGCTGGTCCTGTGACCTGGGGAGGCAATTGTCACCCAAGATAGATGAAATCTTTAAACTTTAAACGTTATAAAATGGAGGATCCTGATGGCATATGAGAACATTAGGAGAGAAATAATCTAGACAACTGGATTTTGTTGTTGTTGTTGTTAGATTTTTTTGCTTCTCAGGGCAAGGCTCAAATCCACCGGCCCTGATATTCGGGGCCAGTGCACTAACCACTGACCTATGACAGCCAGCTAACTGGAAGCTTGGTTCCCAGAACAACAAGATGATGTAAAATTGTCTAAAAGAAGTAAAGAAAAAATAGATCTGTCCTTAAATACCCCTCACAGTTTGTATATCAGTATGCTGCGTGTGCTTGGGTGACCTTATGGTATACAATTCTGGTTTTGATCTTGGGAAAGAAAAACTTGATTATCAAGGTCTGGGGTAAGGTAATTTTGAAATCGTCCCCCCCCCTCCTTTTTTGGAAAGCAATGAAATTAGTTAGAATAAGTAGCAGATGGTGTCATTTTATGAAGATTACCCCTGTCTTGATCCCTTATTCATTCATTCATCCATTTATTTAGTCGATGTTTACTTAGCACTTACTGATAGGTGAGACAGTTAAGATTCCTGTTAGGATTACTCAGGGCTGGCTCGGTGCCTGTCGCTCAACAGGCTAAGGCGCCAGCCACGTACACCTGAGCTGGGGGTTCGAATCCAGCCTGGGCCCGCCAAAGAACAATGATGTCTGCAACCAAGAAATGGCTGGGCATTGTGGCAGGCACCTGTAGTCCCAGCTACTTGGGAGGCAGAGGCAGGAGACTCGCTTGAGCCCAGGAATTGGAGGTTGCTGTGAGCTGTGTTGCCACAGCACTCTATCCAGGGTGACAGCTTGAGGCTCTGTCTCAAAAAAAAAAAAAAAGGATTACTCAGGGCTTGGGTGCCATGGCTCAGTGGGTAGGGTGCTGGCCCCATATACCGAGGGTGGCAGGTTCAAACCCGACCCCACCCAAACTGCAACAGCAGCAACAACAACAACAACAACAAAATAGCTGGGCGTTGTGGCGGGCACCTGTAGTCAAAAAAAAAAGATTACTCTCTCGGGCATTTAGGGTGATAGGGAAAGGCAGACAAGTAAAGAATGGCCTGTGGACATCTGCTCAAGTTTCCTAGACAACATGATTTGGTGAGGCCTTTTTTCCCCTTTAAGATGTACAAAGCACTTTGGTAGTTGAACAGTTAGTTGACAGATGTCAAACAAGAATGATGACTTGAGATTTTGTAGTTTTTATGATTTGTGATGACAAGGGATCTGGGGAGTTCCCACAGAAGTAGCAGTGGTGTTTGTCTTGAAGGGAGTCTACATTGTCAGTAGGCAGAGGCTGGGAGGAGATTTATTCCGGTTTCAAGGCAGAACACAGCCTTGTGTTCTGATGGGGAAGAATGTGATGGGGAAGAATGAGATGGCGAGAAGGTATGTGGAGAGCAAGGCTTTTCCTGTGGAGCTGGTTGAACTGTGTGTCTGTCTCCCAGTAACCCTGAAGACTGTGCCAGGATGTGAGTTCAGAGAGTGTCATTCCTCAGGGTTGCCACTCAGGTGCTATGGACCTGCCTAAGAAAGGGCTGCCGTAGGCTTAGGGAGAGTCACTCTGAAAACTTTTTCCTTTTTAGTGTCACTCTGTTGACCAGGTTAGAGTGCCTTAGCATCAGCCCAGTTCAGCAATCTCAAGATTTAGGTTCAAGCAATCCTCCTGCCTCAGACTGTAACTGAGACTACAGGTGCCCGCCATCACACCCAGCTAATTTTTCTATTTTTAGTAGAGACAGGGTCTCACTCTTGCTCAGGCTGGTCTTGAATGCCTGACCTCAAGCAATCTGCCCACCGTGGCTTCCTAGAATGCTAGAACTACAGATATGAGCCACCGCACTCAGCCCACTCTGAAGACATTTTGATTTTTATAAAGTTTGTTTGGGGTTGGGTATGAGTAGGTGGC
>CAUYON010182507.1:0-33637 GCA_963573935.1 Arctocebus calabarensis | reverse complement strand
CATAAACCTCTTAAGAAAAAGACACAAAGCAACATAAAATATCACATTCTGACTATGGGGTTAAATTCCTAAGAAAGAAAGGAAGTAATTTGATCATAAGGTCAACGTCATATAGTTTTTGAAATAAAAAATTATATATTTCATTAGGTGGAATTTTGGGTTAATGTATCTTTAGTCTGATAATTTTGTATTGTATGTATTTTCCCTTTTATATACTGTAATAATTTCTAATAATTATTTTATAATACAAATACTTCTTTTTTTTTTGTTTGAGACAGAGCCTCAAGCTGTTGCCCTGGGTAGAGTGTCGTGGCATTACAGCTCACAGCAACCTCCAATTCCTGGGCTCAAGCAAGTCTCCTGCCTCTGCTTCCCAAGTAGCTGGGACGACAGGCGCCCACCACAATGCCTGGCTATTTTTGTTTGGGTTGCAGCCGTCATTGTTGGTTGGCGGGCCCAGGCTGGATTCGAACCCGCCAGCTCAGGTTTACATGGCTGGCGCCTTAGCCCGCTGAGCCACAGGCGCCGAGCTGTTATTTATTTTTGAGACAGAGTTACATTCTGGGTAGAATGGAGTGGCATCACAGCTCACAGCAACCTCATACTCTTGGGCTTAAGAGATTCTCTTGCCTCAGCCTCCCAAGTAGCTAGGACTACAGGTGCCTTCCATAACGCCTGGCTGTTTTTTGGTTGTAGTTGTCATTGTCGTTTGGCAGGCCCTGGCCAGGTTTGAACCTGCCAGTCCCAGTGTATGTGGCTGGTGCCCTAACCGCTGAGCTACAGGTGCTGAGCCTTTTAAAAATTTTTTTGAGGAGATAGGTTTTTGCTGTATTCCCTAGGCTTGTCTTGAATTCCTGGCCTCAAGTGATCATCCAGCTCCCACTCCCAAAGTGCTGGATTATAGGCATGAGTCATTGTCCATCCAAAATTAGTTTCTAATAATTTTTGTGACCATAGTCTGAAATGGATCATTTGTGGAATTAGGAGATGCCCTAGCATTGTTAGATCTTAGGTCACGTTGATGTAGGTGAGCCAATAAAGAACAGTCACATTGCAGTTTTCCTAATTTACTATACAAATAAAGGGCCCAAGGGTTGGGATTTCCTATCTCTTTGTTATTGAGAGTCTCCACATTTTCCTCAAGGACTCCTTTCTTGCCCTACTTCCTCTTCTTCTTCTTTTTTTTTTTTGAGCCAGAGCCTCAAGCTTTCACCCTGGGTAGAGTGCTGTGGCATCACAGCTCATAGCACACTCCAACTCCTGAGCTTAAGCAATTCTCCTGCCTCCGTCTCCCAAGTAGCTGGGATTACAGATGCCACAATGCCTGGCTATTTTTTGGTTGCGGCCGTCATTGTTTGGCGGACCTGGGCTGGATTTGAACCCACCAGCTCAGGTGTATGTGCTGGCACCTTTGCTGCTTGAGCCACTAGAACTGAGCCTCTTCTTCTTTTTTAATAGATAAGAAATTTGAGATAATTTAGCTCAAAGCACAGGCAGAATCACAGGCAGAATCTGTGTTAGGACTCTGAAATTTAGATGCTTTTATTTAATTTCCTAGGAAAAGGGGGAATAAAATAAAATTGAACTGTTAAGTTCATTGAATGTTTATTGAATACCTGCTAGGTGCTAGGCTTTATGCTAAGCTTTGACAAAACAAAATTTAACATTGCCCTCAAGGTCTTGTAAAGCAAACAAACTTTGGATTTTTAAAAATCAATGTGAGAAAGGTATTAAAACATCTTAATACTGGTAGTTAAATTTTGTTTTTTTGATCTTCAGCGGACTGGATGAATCCATCTTGGAGGAATGTCTCCAGTATTTGGAAAAGCAACTGGAAAGCAGCCAGGCTCGCAAAGCTATGGAGGAGTTTTTCTCTGACAGGTGAGCTGTGTTTTGCTTTATTCAGTGAACCTTTTTTTTGAACGCCTCCTGAAAGCAAGGTACTAAACTATAAATTCAACTTAGGTATTTTTTTCTCAGGGAATGCTCATGGCCTGTTTAGGTGTCAGTACCTTGGGGAGGACTTAGGTATTTGAATTGCTGGCTCCTTTGGATTTTGATGAGGGGGTTGACTTCATGAACACCTTGTGTTATGGGCTCACAAGTGACCATTTTTCCTAGAGGAGATGAGATTGTGAAGAAATAGAAATGGATGCCTTTTATGTGAGGCTTAATGTGATCTTCTATTTTTCTCCCCCTCCTTCCTCCCAGTGGAGAACTTGTGCAGATCATGATGGCAACAGCCAATGAGAACCTCTCTGCTAAATTCTGTAACCGAGTTTTGAAATTCTTCACCAAACTCTTCCAGCTGAGTAAGTGACAGCTTTTAGTAATCTTCTTATGGGAACTTTGATGTCCAGCTAATACTGTGCATATCTTCTGCCTGAGTTTAACTATAGCATGAAAATGCTAAAAAGTGGAGAGAATCCCTCAGAGAAAGTTTGGAAGGAAGTTGAAAACTTGCTTAAAGACTTTTCCCCTTTCCTGGCTCACAGTTTGCCCCTCTTCACCTTCCCCTCGTCCTTCCTCACTGATCTTAGCCTCTTGGTCTGTTCCTAGCTGAGAAGAGTCCTAACCCAAGCCTTCTGCATCTCTGTGGCTCTCTGGCCCAGCTGGCGTGTGTGGAGCCTGTGCGTCTGCAGGCCTGGCTCACCCGCATGACTACATCACCCCCAAAAGATTCTGATCAGCTGGATATCATTCAGGAGAACCGGCAATTGTTGCAGTTACTAACCACATACATAGTTCGGGAAAACAGGTAGAACAGCTGCGTTTGTCTCGCGTTTCCCTGTCACCCCCAGAAATGTGCTGGTATTTGCAGCTGTCTGCCTTCAGGTGTCAGTCTCAGCATCTCATATGTTTTCATGTCTTCCTCTCTCTAGACACAAGGATTATAATATAGTTCCTTGATTTTTTTTTTTTTCTATGGAGAAACCTTGGGAATGATGTGGCCTTTAGTTGCAACCTGAATGAATGTTTTGTACTCTAGTAGTCCAAGTCCAGTGCTGGGCTTGGTATATGGTAGTCATGTATTTGATGTTTAATTTAAAGCCTCTTTTAATTATTCTTATAAATTTGAAGTTCAGAGTGAGACTTCTGTTGACTCACCAATTTGTTCTTTCTTTTCTAATAGCCAAGTTGGGGAAGGTGTGTGTGCTGTGCTTCTGGGTACTCTGACCCCCATGGCAACAGAAATGCTGGCCAATGGTGATGGGACTGGCTTCCCTGAACTCATGGTTGTGATGGCCACCCTGGCTAGTGCAGGTCAAGGTGCTGGTCACCTTCAACTTCATAATGCTGCTGTGGACTGGCTGAGCAGATGGTAAGATGATAAAATTGAAGGATTCTATCTCTTGGTTATAGCATTGCTTTTGGAGAAGAAGAGGGTATTTGCAGATTACTTTCTTAGTATAACTCAGGGTGAGTATAAAAGAAGTTTGAATCTCTACCTTTTTATTAGGATTTGAGGGAGTAGTCAATAACTCTGATCACTTTAGACTTTATCACTTTCTTAGTAGAGTTTCCAGCTCACTATTTATAAGAGAACTCTTGGGAAAAGTATGCCAGTAGTCAGTAATAGTTTTATAACCGACCACTGTATGTGACTGAGTAATACTTACATAGTTTTCTAAGAATGCAAGAGCATTTAGGACAATGTTTTTGGAGGGTCCTAAAATCGACTCGAGGTTCATGAAGATGTTTCCTTTCATTGGTTCCCTAGATGATTTTGTGTCTCTCCCTTCTTTCTCTTTCTCTTTTTTGGTACAGCAAGAAATACTTGTCACAGAAGAATGTGGTTGAAAAACTGAATGCCAGTGTGATGCATGGAAAGGTAAGAGCAGTGAGGAACGGCCATGGGAATGGGGACAGATGATTCTTACCTTGTGGGCAGATAGAAACGTCTCTTCCCTATGGACTTCTGTTCCTTGCCAGCGCACATTATTAAGGCTGAAGTTCTAAAAAAAACTAGAAGTGTGTAATTGCCAACTGTGTGCCCGGGGACCTCTTAGGTGGCAAGAAGTGAGAGGAAGAAGATACACTGGTAAACAGTATACAAAAGAAGCCTTCCCTTTAAAATACAGCAAATACCTGTGATTGCAAGATACTAGTTTGCTATACTGTCCCCTGTTCAGGGATTGGCACTGTGCATTCTGAGTAGCATTAGATGGAGTTACAGACTATCTCTTTAACTCCTAGAATTGTTTAATTTGCCTGAGAAAAGGAGTTTGAAAGGGACGAAAATCTTATATTCAGGTGTTTCCTCTCCTACCCAATCCATGAACCTGACATAGGTGGCTAAGAGCAAATAGCAGAACTCTGAGACCCACCATGGTACCATTCATTTCTGCCTCCTT
Organism: Arctocebus calabarensis; assembly: GCA_963573935.1. Classification (NCBI taxonomy): domain Eukaryota; kingdom Metazoa; phylum Chordata; class Mammalia; order Primates; family Lorisidae; genus Arctocebus; species Arctocebus calabarensis. The sequence continues at coordinate 29,282 of CAUYON010182507.1, read as the reverse complement.
TTTTAAGCTAATCTTTATCCTTTCAGTACTGAAATGTCAGAATGCAAAGAACAAAAGAACTTAAAATTATAAATCTTTGAGGCCTGGCTATTGGGTGTTTTAGGCAAGCATGAACTACCTGCAGTGGTCTGCTGGAAAATTTTTCTCTTGATTTCTAAAGCCATTCCTTTTTTTTCTGCATTAGTTTAAAACCTGATAATGAAAATGACTTTAAATAATGGCTAAAAAAAAAAAATAATAATGGCAAGGGAAAAATTCTAGTGAGAGCTTCTTCATTTATTATCTGGTCTTTACTTGAGTGTTTTTAGTCTGTATTTTTGCTCCATTATCTTAATTTCAATGCTATTTCATCTTATAAGACGTTGTGCTTAAGAGTGAATAAATACGCATCGATTCAGTGCAATTTACTGATCAGCTACATGTAGACATAGTGGTAAGAACTGGGAAAACTTATTGTTGTTTTCTGTTTTCATATCATTCCTGTGATCTTAAGCTTTACTAGAAAAAGCTTGAGAAAACATGGTTTACATAACAAAACATGGAGAACTGAAGTCTCTGTGGGGCTGCGATCTTCTCTTGCAGCACGTGATGATCTTGGAGTGCACATGCCACATTATGTCTTACTTGGCTGATGTTACAAATGCCCTGAGCCAGAGTAATGGGCAAGGTCCAAGTCACCTCTCAGTGGATGGGGAAGAGCGGGCCATTGAGGTGGACTCAGACTGGGTTGAGGAGTTGGCAGTGGAAGAGGAAGATTCCCAGGCTGAGGATTCAGTAAGTACTAAGTAACCTCTCAGTTAACCTCTCAAGGGAATGACTGACCAGTCCTCTACCTAGCTTTGGCTCTCTTTTCTGATTCTTTGTGAGCTTCAAAACTTCTCAGACCTTGTTCCTTTTCTCTATTTTACAAAACTAATACTAGACTCCAATAATGTAGGTGTGCAGAGCAAACCAAAGCATGGGATCTACTCTCTTATAGGAAGGGCTTTTTAATAAGTTAATACTTTCTCCAATCCAGAGTCACTTGTCCTGCTTCTCTGTCTTTATATCCAAAATAGAATTTTAGGGATTAGTTCTTCATGAGGATGGAGGGAATGCCCTTGTACAGAAAGCATACATTTTTTTTCCTTAAACATAAAACTCTAAGGTCATACTCATCTAAAATTGTAGCAGATTTTCAGCCAGCTAGCCATTTGCAGTTGTGACAAGTTCCTATTGGTCATTTATGAACTGATCTCCATAGGGGACTGAGGCAGGTAGGTATGTTTTGTGGATATTTGTGTAAAGGAATATATTTCTGATTAAAAAGGCTTATTATTTTTGAAGGATGAAGATTCTCTTTGCAATAAACTCTGCACTTTTACGATCACACAGAAAGAATTCATGAACCAGCATTGGTAAGAGTAGTAGTTCTTCCTATCAGGTGAAGGTTTGCTGGGCCTTGAGTATTGTGACTTCTGAGCTAATTTATTTGTTCTTATTCTTCATAGGTATCACTGTCACACCTGCAAAATGGTAGATGGGGTGGGTGTATGCACAGTGTGTGCTAAAGTTTGCCACAAGGACCATGAGATTTCCTATGCCAAATATGGATCTTTCTTCTGTGACTGTGGGGCCAAGGAAGATGGCAGCTGCTTGGTGAGAGATTGGGAACCTTTACTGAGCTATAAAGGATGACATGTCAGGGTTACTGGACTACTTAAACTGAACCGGAAAATTCCCATGTTCTCTCCATGGAACCTTGATGTAGGAGTATGTTTTGGTTCTGTCACTAGTGATTTATATAATCAACGGTCTAAGCACTTCACTTAGAGTATTATAACTAGCAAAGTTCTTAGAAATCTTCTAGATAGTTTTTCCTAAGACCCCACAGTTTTAGATGTTGAAATCAAGATTTAATGCTGTTAGTGAGTAAAGAAGTTAGAGACTAGGTGAATACCATGAAGATCAAACTTAGGCTTTGGATAACATTTAAATACTTAGCCATTTTCTCCTTTGGGCAAGATTTTCCTTCAAGATCTTAGACAATATTTCATCTGTGTTTGTGGCAAGAATTAAGGAACTCTGACATTATCTGTCCCTAGGCACTGGTGAAGAGAACTCCTAGCAGTGGCATGAGCTCCACCATGAAGGAGTCAGCATTTCAGAGTGAACCCAGGGTTTCAGAGAGTCTGGTGCGCCATGCCAGCACTTCTCCAGCTGACAAGGCCAAGGTTACCATCAGTGATGGAAAGGTTGCTGATGAAGAGAAGCCCAAGAAGAGCAGCCTGTGCCGCACAGTAGAGGGTTGCCGGGAGGAGCTGCAGAACCAGGTGGGGCTTACTGGTGGTCCCCAGTGCATAGACAGTGCAGAGCCTGGCAACATATTATCTTTCTCTAAGTTTACCCATTTCCACGTCATTAGGAAAGGGTTTGTGACTGGAGAGGGAGGATTGATGGGAGAGTAAATTTTAGTTGTGTGAAAACTAAAACCCTTTCTTGGCCCGGGTCCCTCATCTGAAGCACAGAATGCAGAAAATGATTGGAGTGATTATTTTTTCATTTTTCTAATGATAATACATAACTAGAAACATTCTAGCTATGTAGTTGAGAAATTAGCTAATTATATATGATGGATGCCTTTAGCATTTAGAATACTACTGGGACTGCTGGTTTAGAAAGGTTGCTCTAGAGTTAGTAACACAACAGCATATTGACTGGAATCAAACCTAGGATTATGGCTAAAATGAGATGATGCCTAGAGAAAACTATATTCTGGAGGTGGTTACTGGCAAGATTATTGAGTATAAACCATTGTTTTTCTGTCTTTTTTTCATTTGTGTATTTCAATTTTTCTCAGGCCAATTTCTCCTTCGCTCCTCTTGTGTTAGACATGCTCAATTTCCTCATGGATGCCATTCAGACCAACTTTCAGCAAGCTTCAGCAGTGGGGAGCAGCAGCCGGGCCCAGCAAGCCCTCAGTGAGCTGCATACAGTTGAAAAGGCAGTTGAGATGACGGACCAGCTGATGGTGAGTGTGTGGGATCGTTACGTTGTGGCTGTGGGAATGCAAATTTACTGAGGTCCTTAGTTTCTCTGAGGAATATACTTAGAGCAATTGGCCATCCAGCATTTAGAACCTGGACCAGCATGAGCTCCCAGACCATATTATGAACAATGCAAACAATCAGCATATTACATGTCTCTTCAGAAGAAGGGAATCCAGGGTCATGTGGACCAACACAGGGAATAAGTCCCCATTTTAGTTCGTGTGAACCTCCAAGATGTGAGGATCTCCATTTTAAGACATTATAATAGTTAGCAATTCCTTCTTTATATGAAAGAGACAACTTCCTTACTATGTCTTTGTCCCTAAGGTTCATCTAGCATGCAAAATAATGTTAGTCCTCTTTTGTTTATAGCCCTTTAGCTTAATTTCTTTTACTTCTTGGGTTATAAGCCATTTTTCCCTTTAAAACGAGCTGATGAGACTTTCTTTTTTTTTTTTGGTTGAAGCCGTCATTGATGTTTGGAGGCCTGGGCTGCATTCGAACCCCCCTTAGCCCGTTGAGCCACAGGCGCCGAGCCAGCTGATGAGACTTTTGATGTGGCCTTCCTGGCCTTTTTAGTGGCATAGTTAAGAAATAGAAAGCAAAGGGGTGGCACTTCCAAAAGGGAAATGAACACAAATGGTGAATGAGGTACAAAAATAGATCTCACAGGTGGCAGTTTTTAAGAGAATAATATTCATTTGGAAATATATATATACACACACACACACACACACATATGTTCTGATGTTTTATTAAAAATCAATCCATTATAGAGGATTGGTTTTTAGATTTTTAGATGTAAAGATAAAGCTAAAAATTGCTGAAGTGGGCCTGGTGACCCATAAATTTTGCCGGGTTAGAACAATAAAAAAAAAAAAATTCCATCTATCACTACCATTTACAAGAGAAAAGATGTTTTTACATTTTTAAAAGACCAGTATTTTGTATTAATTAAGTTTAGCTTTATGAAAAATTTGCTGTGTTCTTACTGAACTGATGATAACTTTAACAAATTAGACTAGCTCTCCGTGGATTGGAGGTTGAAATAGTTTCCTTTGAATGACTAAATTGTGCTTGAGTAACACTTGCTGTTACTTGCCTCAGTACCACCTACTTTCTCTGCTTCCCTGCTTCCCAGGTTCCCACTTTAGGCTCCCAGGAAGGTGCCTTTGAGAATGTTCGAATGAATTACAGCGGAGACCAGGGCCAGACTATTCGGCAGCTGATCAGCGCCCATGTCCTCAGGAGGGTGGCTATGTGTGTGCTTTCCTCCCCCCATGGGCGCCGTCAGCATTTGGCTGTGAGCCATGAGAAGGGCAAGGTGGGTCCTCCAATTCCTGCCCATTCATTTAAGGTAATGTTTGTTTTCAGTGCCACACAAAATAGATAGTTGACCATACTCAGATTGGTCCTCTGTGAGTAAAAGTCTATTAGATTCCAAGAAGGCTTTATAGACAGATCTCATGGAGCTTTTTAGATACCTAAACCCTGAGAAATTTGATCAGACCTAGAGATGGCATGACTAGGACAAAGACTGTTTCTGACTAGAAAATTTCTACTCAAAACTTACTCCTCAAGTCCCTAGAAGAGGTAATGATCAGCATGTCCACCAATCTTACCCAGTCTGGTCACTCTGGAGGATGAGAGCCAAGAGACAAAAGTATTTATAGGTAGACCAAGGGTTCCTTATTTAGTTCTTCCCTGCCCTCCCAGCCTTCTAAGAACACAGAGGAGTTTGTGTTGTTTTGTGGAACTAGTAGAAGTTTGGTGAATGCTAGGTATCATGTTATTTTGTGTTCTGGCCCCTCCATCACCGCCGACTTTTTTTTTTTTGAGACAGAGTCTGTGTTGCCCTCAGTAGAGTGCCATGGCATCACAGCTCTCAGCAACTTCAAATTTTTGGGCTTCAGCGATTCTCTTGTCTCAGCCTCCCAAGTAGCTGGGACTACAGGTGCCTGCCATAACAGCTGGCTATTTTTTTCTTGCAGTTGTTATTGTTTAGCAGGCCTAGGCCGGGTTCGCACCTGCCAGCCTTGGTGTATGTGCCTGGAGCCCTACTCACTGAGCTATAGGCGTTGAGCTACCACTGACATTTTTTTTATCTTAAGTGAAAATATGAACAATCTGAACCTCCAATATGTGGGGAACTCCATTTTGGGGCAAACAGCTCTAAAATTATTTCAGAAACAGTTTTATAGAAAACTAGAAGAATGGTGCACAGGAACTGTCTATTTTGTGGTTTAATTCTACAAAGAGAAGTTGTTTTCATTGCTCATCTTTTCTATTCTCCCTGGAAGGAGACAATGAAAGACATTCTATGTCTTTTATCTAGGAGAAATAGAGGCCAATTAGTATTTTCCTATGAGACTTACTTGCAAAAAGGAAACTGGGAACCTAAATATCCCTAATGAAAGAATTTTTGTTACTTCTTGGGTTCTCTGAGAGACTAGGGTAAGGTAATAAATTGGTAATTATTCCTTTGTAGATCACTGTTCTACAACTCTCTGCACTCCTAAAGCAAGCAGATTCTAGCAAAAGGAAGTTGACTCTGACACGCTTGGCATCTGCCCCAGTTCCCTTCACTGTGCTAAGCCTCACTGGAAATCCCTGCAAGGAGGATTACTTGGCGGTTTGTGGGCTGAAGGTAAAAATCATGATCCAGGTTTGATTACCTTGAGTCCCTTTCTCTCTCCTATTCTCAGCACCACTTTTACTTGCTCGCTGTTGAGATTAAAATTTAAAAGCTATTGAAATGCAAAAGGAATCTTTTTTTGAATTTCTTCCAGGTCTTCCAGATTTCTCCTGTATTGGAAATAATCTATGTGTTCTTAAAACCTGAATGTGTTAAAGGACAGCCTATTATACTATCCGAAGACTGGGAATCTTAGGGAAGAATAGGAAACATTAGAAATGAATTAGCCTATTTTCCAAATCATCTTTTAACTGTTTTGTCCCTTAAATTATCCAGGACTGCCACGTGCTCACCTTTAGTAGCTCGGGCTCCGTTTCGGATCACTTGGTATTGCACCCTCAGCTGGCAACGGGTAACTTCATCATCAAAGCCGTGTGGTTACCTGGTTCGCAGACTGAGTTAGCAATTGTCACTGCAGACTTTGTCAAGGTACAGTTGTAGCTCTTTGATGATACAGTCTTAGAATTGTTGTAGTTTTAAATCCAGAATGTCTAATCTCTGTTATGTGTGAGCTTCTCCCAAAAATTAAATATAAAAAAATCACACGTTGTTGCCTTTTGCTGTGTTGCTGAACAGGTGCTTTCTGTTTGTAGGCAATACCAAATGGATTCTGTCTCTGCCCTCGCTGTACAAAGTGTATACCTATTATGTACTTGTTATAGAATTTCTTTATGTGTATCTCTCCTCTGTACCTTCCGTGAGAGAGAGAAATGGATATTTTATTCATCTTTATGTGCTCAGTGCCTAACACTTGGTAGGTGCTTGTTGAATGAAGAATGGATATCCATTCTGGGCCAATTCCAACTGTTTGGATTTGCTAGGATAGTTTGGGGATGGGACTGGAATAGATTTCTCTTATTTAGTCTTTATTTCATCTTGCAGATATATGACCTGTCTGTTGATGCCCTGAGTCCAACCTTCTACTTTCTCTTGCCGAGCTCAAAAATAAGAGATGTTACCTTCCTTTTCAATGAGGAAGGAAAGAACATCATTGTTATAATGTCTTCAGCTGGATACATTTATACTCAGCTCATGGAAGAGGCCAGCAGTGCCCAGCAGGGACCCTTTTATGTCACAAATGTCCTAGAGATCAATCATGAGGACCTTAAGGTTAGAGTACTTCTTGCCATTTCTTTCTGTTCCTTCTATTGCTAATTAACTAGCAACTCCTCTATTCCCTTTTTTCCTTTTCTTTTTCCTTCTCCTTCATTTCCTTTTTTTACCTAATAGCAATGCTCTTATTCTTCGGGACTAAACTGATGCAACTTGAAGTTTCTTTATTCTCAGTGTATCTGTAAGATTTATACACAGGGATTTCATGCTTACATTATGAGAGCACCTAATTCTGATTTAAAATTAATACCCCACGTAAACTGGAGGCTGGCATGGAGAGCCTCAGGAGTTAATGTGTTGTGTGCCTTCGTCCCCACAGGACAGTAACAGCCAGGTGGCAGGTGGTGGTGTGTCTGTGTACTACTCCCACGTATTACAGATGCTGTTCTTCAGCTATTGTCAAGGCAAGTCATTTGCAGCCACCATCAGCAGGACAACTTTGGAGGTGTTGCAACTCTTCTCCATTAACATCAAAAGGTGAGAATGAGCATTTCATGTTCAGCTTCCAGTGTCCACATTCAACAGGGGTCTCTACTTCCACTCCCATGTACTGGTCTCTTTTTTGAGTCTGGTAAAATTTACTTCTTACCAGCAATCCTGTCTCTTCCCTGCTTGGTATCTTTAAAATCAAGTAGCATCGAAGGTTGGCAGGGAGGGCTGCCTGCGTGGTTTGTCCTCCTCTGTGGAGACCATAGGCTGTAAGAGGTAGATTGGGGTAGGTGGGGACCCTGCTGCTTAGAAGGAAAATCTATAGTCAAGGCAGCCAACATTCTTTAATGTGCAAAGGGAGCCGGAGTTTCCCCTAGCCACTGAGCCTGTCATAATATCCTTTAATTTTCCTTCTTGGGGGAAACTACCTGTGTTAGCAAATAGAACTTAGTATCTATCAGTAGTGGAGGCATGGCTGGAGTTGAGGGAGGTCATGAGAATTTTATTTAGGGAGGAAGAAGAAGCAGCTTAAGGTCTCTTTTTGTCTTATCTGCCTTTGATAAGCCATTATAGCATTTTCTTTCCTTCCTCTCTCCTTTAGGAATTACCTGGTTTGGGACAAAAGAAAAAAGACACTAATTTTCAATTAACTTGATGTGCTTAGAGGTCCCAATAAGACAATGGGTCAATCAGCCTTAGGTGGCTCTTTGGCCTTCTGTTGGTAGCTTCTAGGAACATAGGGCTGCTGCTTTCTCACACCTGAGGCCTAGTAGTAAAGATTCCTAAATGAGGACTTCTCCTGGGGGCACACATTGGGGTATATGAAAGAGTGCACGTGGCTTGGAGTGAAACTGAGCTATGGATAATCAGAGTCCCTGGCCAAGGATATTACTCTATAGAGTCACACAGCTAGTTAGAGAATGGCCTTTAGGTCAAGACATGAACAATTGAATGGTGATTGACATCCTCACCTTGGCCACTTTTGTTATCTGCAGTTCCAATGGTGGTAGTAAGACTTCTCCTGCCCTTTGCCAGTGGTCTGAGGTGATGAACCACCCTGGCTTGGTGTGTTGTGTTCAGCAAACTACAGGTGTGCCATTGGTAGTCATGGTGAAACCAGACACCTTTCTTATCCAGGAGATTAAGACTCTTCCCGCTAAAGCAAAGGTCAGTGCTATCTGTTCCCATTACTTTGCTGTGAACCCAGTCTTTTTTTTTATACTCCTATATTTATGTTACTTTCCTGGCTCTTTCAGTGGAAGCCTATAGAAGATTTTATATCCATTTTCTCCTGGATGCCTTTTCTTTGCCATCTTTCAATACCCCTAACTGGCCGTGAAACTAATTGCATCTCTGGCTGTGTTTCTCTGTGTGTTCTGATCTATATGTATGGGAACTGATGCCCTTCTTTGTCCCCTCCTTCTAGATCCAAGACATGGTTGCCATTAGGCACACGGCCTGCAATGAGCAGCAGCGGACAACGATGATCTTGCTGTGTGAGGATGGCAGCCTGCGCATTTACATGGCCAATGTGGAGAACACCTCCTACTGGCTGCAGCCATCCCTGCAGCCAAGTAGTGTCATCAGCATAATGAAACCTGTTCGAAAGCGTAAAACAGCTACAATCAGTAAGCCTCTTTCTCGAAAGACTTGTGGGGAATGAGAATGGCAGTTTTCTACACAATGACTCAGTAAATACTGTTCCAAATATCTGTGAAGAAACAGTGATTGTCCTACTAACACATTTTGTAAAGTTGCTAGCTTATTTCCTAAAAGCAGAGCCACAGTTTGAAATGACAAGAACTCATTGGCTATCTGCTTCAGGTCAGCAGTTCTTTCTTTGCCTAGTGTATATATATAATATATATATTATATATATGCATACATATATATAATTTTATATATATACATACATATATATAATTGTGTGTATATATATATATACATACATACATATATATATGTCTTGGACCTTGAGTGATTTTTCTCTCTAGGTTTAGGGAAAAGGGCTTGCTGGCAGAGTGGAACTGGTTGAAGTGTGGATTAACCCTAATCCTACCCCTTCAGTTGGTTCATTTCCCAAAGAGTGGTGAAGAGCCCTCACAGGTCTCTGAGCTGGTGATCTCGCACCTGAGAGTCTTCAGGGCATTTAAAGCCTAAATTTAGCAGTGAGTGATTCTAGCTAAGCAAAGACCATTGCAGAGATCATTGCAGTACCTTAAACGTGTAGGTTGGAGGTAATGGTGTCACTTGTAGCTCATCCTCTTATAAAGAAATAGTTTCTCTTGTTTATTTTGAATAAACTAGTTACAGGAGAGCCTGCTGTTATTAACTACAGACCTAACACCAATGCCTGATTTTTTTGTATTGCTGGGACATGTGGTTAGGGATGATAACCACTGGAGAGCTAACCACATGTAGGCATCATGCTGATGCAAACATTATCAACCAAAATTTGCTTAGAGTGGGAGTGTGGACACGGTCTGGGAGGAGTCTTTCCTTGTGGCCTGGGAGCAGAAGGGGTAGAGACCGCACATACTGATCCTCTCTGGTAATCTGGTACTATTTGCAGCAACCCGCACATCTACCCAGGTGACTTTCCCCATTGACTTCTTTGAACACAACCAGCAGCTGACAGATGTGGAGTTCGGTGGTAATGACCTCCTACAGGTCTACAATGCACAGCAGATAAAGCACCGGCTGAATTCCACTGGCATGTATGTGGCCAACACCAAGGTGAGGACTGTGCTGGGCTGGGTTCAATACTTGAGTAGAAGGACTAGTCAACAATCTGGTTTGAGAACACATCTCCTTTTAGGATATGAGTATAATGTATATACTCAAAGCCCACTGCCCCTCAAGTCCAGTTAAGTGGTCCTTTAAGTAAATGAGTATGCTCGCTCACTTACCAAAGGACTCCCACTCTATAGACTGAGTTTCCACCATTTGCAGCAGGATTACTGTGCAGACAGCAACAGGGAGTTGTTAATGCTGGGAGAAAAGGAGCCTGACACTGAAGAGAATCTGCTCCCTGCCCCTATTTTCCCATCTTTGGAAGCGAGGAAGTTGTTATGGGGGAGTTAAAAGGATGAAGGTCTCAACTAGGTTCACATGTTGAGATACTATGAGAGGAAGTATTCAGACTTTGAACTTAGAACTTTGCTTTTCTGATGTGTGCTTTACTACCCTGCAGCCTGGTGGCTTCACCATCGAGATTAGTAACAACAACAGCACTATGGTGATGACAGGCATGCGGATCCAGATCGGGACTCAGGCAATTGAACGAGCCCCTTCATACATCGAGATTTTTGGCAGAACTATGCAGCTTAACCTGAGCCGCTCACGCTGGTTTGACTTCCCTTTCACCAGAGAAGAAGCCCTGCAAGCCGATAAAAAGCTGAACCTCTTCAGTGAGTCACTACTCCTGGTGCAGATTTGTTAAATTGAACACTGGTCTGTGGCTGTCCATTACTCTGGGAGTCCTCTGCTTTGCTGGTTTCTCTGCAGTCCTTGTCATTAGGAAACTTTGAGCTTCCTTTGAGATAAAGAGGAAAGGAGTATGCATGAGAATGGAAGGGGTGAAATGAGTAAAAGTCTTCTGTCATGTTGGGTCAGCCATCAGCCTCACTGATGCGCTTCTGTGGTGAGGCCAAGAGGAGTCAGGTTAGTGAAATCACAAAGATTTCTTGAAGTGTAGAGGAAGATCTCACGTCACACGTGGCTGAGAGGTGATTGGCAGTACCTTACTATGCCATTGAAAATTTTAAACCCTCGGCTTGGCGCTTGTGGCTTAGCAGGCTAAGGCGCCAGCCATGTAAACCTGAGCTGGAGGGTTCGAATCCAGCCCGGGCCCGCCAAGCAACAATGACGGCTGCAACCAAAAAAAAAAATAGCCGGGCATTGTGGCAGGTGCCTGTAGTCCCAGCTACTTGGGAGGCAGAGGCAGGAGACTCGCTTGAGCCCAGGAATTGGAGGTTGCTGTGAGCTGTAATGCCATGACACCGTACCCAGGGTAACAGCTTGAGGCTCTGTCTCAAAAAGAAAATTTTAAACCCTCAAAATACAAATCCTTCCGTCTTTCTTAAGACTTACGTTATTTCTGTTATTTTACTGGCCACTGTCTGATACTATTGCTATTAGTGTCAATGGTGATAATCTGTACTTTGAACAAAGGAAATGCTTAGAGAGCCCTTGGGGGGTGAGGGGTGGGAGATATAATACCCTGAGAATAGGGGAAGATCTTTACAGTGAAGGTTAGGAACTCTTATGAGTCTTTTGGTCTGTGGAACTGTTTCCACATACATTCAGCATCTATACATGATCAAAGTGCTGTTAGTGTCTCGGGAGGTAAATTCCTCTGTGTCTATAAAACTGATGTGATTTGTTTCTGTGTCCCAACTGATCTGGTCTTTGCTTTCAAGAGGTGGTGGCAGTGCCTTAGAGAATGTGCTTCCTAAGACTTCTTTTGCTTTTTGCAGTTGGGGCCTCAGTGGATCCAGCAGGTGTCACCATGATAGATGCAGTAAAAATTTATGGCAAGACTAAGGAGCAGTTTGGCTGGCCTGATGAGCCCCCAGAAGAATTCCCTTCTGCCTCTGTCAGTAACATCTGCCCTTCAAACCTGGCTCAGAGCAACGGCACCGGAGAGAGCGACTCAGCTGCCCCTACTGTGACTAGTGGGACTGTTCTAGAGAGGTACCGGTGCTGGCAGAGTTTGGCTTCATGTGTTACATTTTTCATTCTCCCTGCAGAACCTTCCTGTGTCTTGAGAGAACCAGCTTCTAATAACCATCCCAAGTCTAGCCTGTGATTTATAAGTTTTCACATGACTCCCCCACATTCAATGTCTCCTTAGCATGTGGATGGAGCCTGAAAAATGTGCTCAGAGTCATCTGACTCCAGTGTCTCTGCCTTCTCTTAATGCTCAGGTAATAGAGGCTGCAGACTAGAAGATACTTACAGCCAGTGTTCTAGGTTAAGATCCTGCCTTGGGGAGATGATAGGGAAACATCCTGCCTCCCATTCAGATCTCATCATCTTCTCATCTGTGTTTGTAGTACCTACTTCTGTGGTAGTAACATTGCCAGCAGGAGAGACTGTCTGATGCATCTTGGAGCAGAACCCACAGTCTCAGTCCTTCAATCTCCCAACAGTGGCATTCTTAAGCATTGTGCTTGGGTTTTTTGTGCTAGGTAGCTGCTGGTTTGCCCTGGTAGATGAGAAGTAATTCATGATGTAAGATTTTGAGTTTCTTACATTGTAAGCTATAAGAATAGCCTTGCTTGGAATCACTGCCTCCCACCAGCAACCTCCCCCTTCCCCCCCTCTCTTTTCCCCCCAACCCTATTCATACATGGTTTGCTTAGGATGTGTTTCCAGGTATCTCTGAGCTTCACATTTTTTTCCTTTTTTTTCTTTGCTTCTCCCCCAAGTTCTGAAACTGAGTCCTTAACCAAGCTGGACCGGTTAGTATGCCCTCTTCTTTTTCTCTGCACGAGTGAGTGTGTGTCAGAGAGCAGTGTAACCAATGGTGTGGCTTTGCGTTGATTCCGCTTCTGTTTAAGAGTCCTCCTGCTTCTTTCCGTTGTGGTCATTGCATGGCTACGGAGCTGTCCCTGTGTAAAAGTGGATATATGGAGGACTGTAGGTGCACACTTGGTGTTGGCTGCTCTCAGCTCTCTCTTCCTTATCCCAGTCCTCTCTGCTCCCACTCTTTAGTGGGTCAGAAGAGGTTGAGGGTAGAGGAATTAATAACAAAGTCCTACCATCTGATAAGCCGCTGGAGAGCTTGTCTGCCCAGATTTGTTTTATGCCTCGGTTACCTCTCCCCTGTTCCTTATTGCCTTCCTCTACCCCTTAACCCTTTTCTCTCCAGCTACCTTCTCAGTATTTTTCTTTCTCAGTTCAGAGCTCCAGCTGTCAGGATGTTGTTCTTTTAACTATACTACATTAAATTCAAAGGAGTAAGCCCTGGGGAGCATGTTACTTAGTACCTTTTTAATAGCTTGGTTTCCTATTTCTTCCTTAAGGGAGAATTGCTCAGTTTTCTACCCCTTGAAAGTTGACTATTGGCATGCACCTAAAAATACAGGTTTTTCTCCCCCTAATACTTAGGGACTCATAGGAAATGCCTTTGTGCATTTTCTTGGGGTATAAGTAAAATGTAACCTTAACCTTGCTAGTATAAGAAGATGCTTTAACCTTTCCCATTGTGTTTCCCTTTGCCCACTGATCTCTGGGCACCTGAGCTTCGGGTCCCACTGCATCAAGACTCTTAAGCCTGTCTCAGTGATCCCTGCCACAGGCAGCAGAAGGAAACACATTTATCCTCTTTGAGGAAGAAAAGCCCTATCTTTGAGTTACGGATTATGAACATGGCCTCAGGTTGATCTCCAAGCAGGAGCCAGGTTTCTCCTGGCCTTGCAACACAGGAAACGATATGCATGGTGCCTGTGGCAGGTCTTATTGTGCTTTGATTTTGTATTTGGCATTCATTAGCTGTCCCCAAGGTCCTCATGACTATAGTTTGCTTAGGCTAAAGCACAAGGCGGAAAGAACGGTGGTTGTACTCAAGCCAGGTTTTCTGTCTCCCCAGGCTGGTTGTGAGTTCTTTAGAAGCCTTGGAAAGCTGCTTTGCTGTTGGCCCAATCATCGAGAAGGCAAGTTATTTTTTCAAAGCACATGGAAGCTTTCTGAAGAGACAGGAAGTCAGTGGAGTTGTCTGAGACCCTGAGGCCTCACATCTAAAGAACATTTATAGTGTAATCTTGATTTGTAAAGAAACTCCTGAGAAGTCTTCAGCTTAAGGTCTCTATCCTACTTTTATGCTGAGAGCATGTTGTAGGATGGGATGTGTGCTGGAACATGGGCACTGTTCTGGGAGTCATGAGCTTGAATTCCATTTCTTCACCTGTGTGGTAGGAGGATTATAATATCTGAAACTTTTGTTTTGCTCTTTGCCCTCCATAGAGTATAACCTAGCCATAGTGACCTAAAAGGAAGGAAGGGGGAGATGGAATATATAGTTCATTGTGCACTGACTTAGTGGGATTAGCAATAACTCTGCTGTCTTTTTCATCAGGAGAGAAATAAGAATGCAGCTCAGGAGCTGGCCACTTTGCTGCTGTCCCTGCCAGCACCGGCCAGTGTCCAGCAGCAGTCCAAGAGCCTTCTGGCCAGCCTGCACACCAGCCGCTCGGCCTATCACAGCCACAAGGTAACCATTTCTTTCAGGAATGCCTCTGTAGAAATGGAAGTTGTGGTCCTGACAGGGAATCAAGTAAGTTGATTTTTTCATGTGCAAAGCCAGGGCATAGCAAAGTAAATTGGAGGATGGCATTGAGATTAAACTCACATCATTTAAAGTTTCTCCTGAGAAATTAATGAATGCCATTCAAAACTCAGGAGAAGTTGGCTAATGGGCCACTGGTTTGTATTTATTTTTCTGCCACTCCAACAAGATCAGCAAGATGTGAGCGAGAGAGGGGGGGATATTGAGTGTGGGTGGCTTCTCAGTGGAGAAGAAAGAGGTGAGGGTTCCTTCAAGAGGTGAGGGCTGCTGGTATCTTCACTCCCCCACCTATCATGCAGTACAGAAGGTGCCCTGTACTTATTGGTGAGACAGTTGTTGAACAGTTGTTGGAGAGCTTCTGAAGGGAAAATCTGGGCAAAGAAAGAAGTTGCTGGAGATAGGTTGTGCCAGTTTCCATGGATGGAAAAGATGACAGTTCAGATCCATGGGGAAGCAGGGCTCTGGGAGAAGCTACCAGCCCAGAAGCCGTGGTTAAGCTTTTGTGCTTCTAACCTAGAGAACTGAGAAAAGTGTATTTAACCTGCTGAGTTTCTCAAGGAAAGGCAATTTTGGAAACTTAAATTTGGGGATAATATATATTTGCCAAGAATTGACTCTTATACTATTAGAAAGAAATCTAGGATATTGCTGTTCTGGAGAAATAGATGGATTCTAATTTTCTTATTATACTTTGATTCTTACTGCATGTTTTTTAATTTTTTAATGACTCTAAGATATATTAAGAAACTTAGATATGTTGGACTGCTTTGAAGTTGGTGGTCATTAACCTGTTCTCTTGAGAGGAGGCAACAATCCTGATCACCTATCAGGTTTTCTCTCCTCTTTGCTTCTTTATCATCCTTTGTTCATGGTTGATCCTCTGTGATCCTGTTGTTTTATTAGGATCAGGCCTTGCTGAGCAAAGCTGTGCAGTGTCTCAACACATCCAGCAAAGAAGGCAAGGATTTAGACCCTGAGGTGTTCCAGAGGCTGGTGATCACAGCTCGCTCCATTGCCATCATGCGCCCTAACAATCTTGTGCACTTTACGGAGTCAAAGCTGCCCCAGATGGAAACAGGTGAACTTGGCCTGTGTGGCCGT
Source organism: Arctocebus calabarensis (assembly GCA_963573935.1). Lineage (NCBI taxonomy): Eukaryota > Metazoa > Chordata > Mammalia > Primates > Lorisidae > Arctocebus > Arctocebus calabarensis. Next base: position 13,624 of record CAUYON010182507.1, on the reverse strand, counting down.
GGTCCTGAAATCCGTTTAATGCCCTCTCATCTTACTGTTCTCATTGGCCTCGGGCTGACTTCATGCCTGGAGACAGGGATTTTACTCCCTGGTCTTCATACCTTATAGGGCTATTAACATTAACATTGTACCATTTTAAATAAATTCCTTTTCCAGTGCTTATCCCTTTCATTATCTTTGAGTTTATTCAGTGTTTTAGACATCTGGTATAATCTGTCTCTGAAGTTACTACCTTGTATGACCTTCAGGGTAAACCTAAGCTTGCTTGAGCTCTGGTTGCTTTAAAGCTTTAAAGCAATAGGGTCATGTCTTTTGCTTTCATGCTGTTCTTTTGCCAATATTTTATTATGTGCAGTGGCCCTTCTCAGTGCTTGGTGCTGTTTTCTCGTATAAGTACCGCGTGCTAACCGATTGCGCTACTGGAGCTCTGGTGCTGTTTTCTCATATTGGCTGGGGACAAAACCTGTTTTGCCATTATCAAATAGAGTTTATTGCTGCCTTTATGATTCTCTGTTACATGTGTGTTTATGTGCTTCCATATACCATCATCGTCCTATTCCTCCTTCTAATACTATAATCCGAGAATCATTCTAGAGAAATCTCTAGAATATTCAGATGTTCCTCTAGGTTTTAGAAGTTGAACATTTGGAATTAAGATCTTTGAATCTGCAGTAAACATCCTGAATGCTTCCCCTTCTACTTAATTCTAACATACAGTGTTTTCTGTGATATTCCTTTCCCAGACTGTTTTTTTCCTAGATGTGTCTGCTGGAGTCTAGGGATAGTTGGCATATTGATTGGGGCCCCACTTGAAACTCCCTCCCCAGGCAAGCTTCCTTGACCTGAGTTAACCTTAAAACAAATTAAATTCCATCTCAGATTTACCATTGTTAATAATTTTCTTTCTCTTGCTTAGAAGGAGTGGATGAGGGGAAAGAACCACAGAAGCAGTTGGAAGGAGATTGCTGTAGTTTCATCACCCAGCTCATGAATCACTTCTGGAAACTCCATGCATCCAAACCCAAGAATGCCTTTTTGGCACCTGCCTGCCTGCCAGGTACCACGTTAAAAGGGATATTTGGGTCTTGACACACAGTAAAATGTTATATAAATTCTATCTTTGAATAGCTATAACCTTGAACTTTTAGCCTTCATCCTTCATCATCTACTTCCTCTAGAATTTATAATGGGGAAATAGAAGTCTGTGAGATCAGTGCATTGTTCCTAATATAGGAATTTAGCAGAATAACAGAGAGAGTGGGAATTTCTTACGCTATATCTCTTCATGTGGGTTGAATATTTTACATAAGTGTGTGTCCTTAGTGATATTTACAATTGTTTTTGTTTGTTTGTTTTGCTTTTTAACCACTTCCTTTATTTTTCTTTTTTAAATATCTGTATTTTATTATTCTTCATTACATTATTTCCCCCAGCCCCAGTGGTAAGACAGACTTTATTTACAGAAAAGAATACAGAAAACACTAAAGCTCCTGGTAGAGGGAGAGAATTCAAGCGGGGAGAGAGAGGCTCTCTCCGTTTCTCTCCCGGTCTTTCCCCGTCTCCTCCTTTAGGCCTTTAGTCTCAGGGTATATATAGGTGTATGGGTTCCTTGGCCAGGAAAGGAAAGAATACAGTCCCTTCCACTGGGGCAAGGTGAATGAATGTATCAATGAATGGATACAGTCCATTCTACAATTGTTTTTAAAAAATCTTTCAAAGCTAGGTCAAAGGTAAAAGTTAGCCAGGGTGCAGTGTCTCTCACTCGTAATCCCAGCATTTTGGGAGGCCAAAGCAGGAGGATTGCTTGAGGCCAGGAGTTTGAGACTCACCTAAGCAATAGAGCAAGACTGTCTCCACAAAAAGTGGAAAAAAACATTAGCTGGATGTGGTGATAGCACCTATAATCTCAGCTACTTGGGAGACTGAGGCAGGAGGATTGCCTGAGCCTAGGAGTTTGAGACTACAGTGAGCTATGATTGGGCCACTGCACTCCAGCCTGGGTGACAGCAGGACCCCATCTCCAAGAAAAAAAAAAAGAAAAAAGGTACGAGTTAAGCGTAAGCCTTGGGATTATTTGATTTTCAAACAACTACTGTCTTCAGTATCTAACTTTTCACACTACTGAAAGTTCAGGTGGAAGAGTAAGAATCTGAAACGTGGTATAGAAAAGCAGAGTGATCCCAGCATTCATTCATATTTGGAGGTTACTTGGGCAATAAAAGCCTAAAAGGCAAGTCAAGGTCATATTTTGCTGTTGCCTAAGGTTTAGGGATGATAGACAGCAGCTTATAGCTGCCTGCCTTTTCCTATTTCTCTGTCTTATCTTTTTATATCCATAAAGAGTGGACAGTTATTTATTTCTGTGTTGCAAGAGATCTGGAAAAGCTTTTGAGGACAAAAGCGTTTTGAGGAAGATTAGGAGATTATTGATAAAAGAAATCACAAATTGCTGAAAGGCTACATTCTGTGTATGTTTAAGAAAAGCTACTGTGCTTGGGAGGCTGAGGCAGGAGATTCACTTAAGCCCAGGAGTTGGAGAGGTTGCTGTGAGCTGTGAAATCATGGGGGCGACATAGTGAGACTGTCTCAAAAAAAAAAAAAAAAAGAAATGCTATTGTGTATGGTGTGTGTGTGTGCATGCACTTGTTAGCTTGACCTTTATGTGGGGATAAGAATTTGCAGTTTTATCTCAGGCAATCAAGTAGCTAGAGATTTTTCCACCAGATTTTCAAATAATATTTTTCTCCCCTTTAGGCCTAACTCATATTGAAGCCACTGTCAATGCTCTGGTAGATATTATCCATGGCTACTGTTCCTGTGAGCTGGATTGTATTAACACGGCATCCAAGATCTATATGCAGATGCTGCTGTGTCCCGTATGTATCATTGTAACCTCAGATAGTTCTTGTCAGCCTTGGAAATGTTTTTAAATAAGTTTGCAAAACTGATGGAAATTGAGAGTTTTAAATATCAGTAAACACTTTGAGGCTCAGCGCCCGTAGCACAGTTGTTAATGGCATCATCTACATACACCAAAGGTGGCGGGTTCGAATCCTGCCTGGGACAGCTAAACAACATTGGCAGCTGCAACCAAAAATAGCTGGGCCTTGTGGCGGGCACCTGTAGTCCCAGCTGCTTGGGAGTATGAGGCAGAAGAATCGCTTAAGCCCAGGAGTTTGAAGTTGTTGTTGTGAGCTGTAACACCACAGCACTCTACCAAGGGTGACAACTTGAGACTCTGTCTCAAAAAAAAAAAAAAAAATTTGAGATCTTACTCCATGGAAGAGTAAGATCTGAATTTAGTAAGTGCTGAACCCTCAGGAACTAGCATGGTGCTTGCTGCTACGTAGTCAGTGCTGAGTAACTCAGAAGTGTTATACTGATAAGTATGTGAATGAATACAGGACAGCAAGGTTTCTAGTTCTGATGACTTGTCACAGAAGCTGTATATTAGAAAGACTGGTTTTAACACAGAACTAAGATGTATACCTAGGGCCAAATCATCGGATGAAAAGCCAACACCATTTGTAGAGAGGCAAGGTAGCTTTGAGAGCAAATGGGCTGAGAGTCTATCACCAGAAACTGGAGATAAGAAAGAAGCAAATGGGCCTGTTGTGCGCCAGGTCTGGAGGAGGACATTGACTTAGCTTGCTGAACTTGGTTGGCTGGGGTGCAGGTGAGAGTAAGTAGATTTACACATGCATGTGAGTGATTGATAAAGGAAACTGTTCCATATACATAGTTTAATGAATAATATAAAACCTAAGTATGACAGTTTCCTTTTAAATCACAGGATCCTGCTGTGAGCTTCTCTTGTAAACAAGCTCTAATTCGTGTCTTGAGGCCCAGGAACAAACGGAGACATGTGACTTTGCCTTCTTCCCCTCGAAGCAACACTCCAATGGGTAATGTGAGGTCTGGGTTTAGGCTTGAGTCTCTAGAAGCAGAGAGAGGTGATAGAGAATGGAGGTATATCATTAGGATATGCTGCTCACATCGACCAAGGTGCTGGAGACTTTGTTTATAGGTCTATGTTGTCACCCACCTTATTCTATAAAGAATTTAAAGGGGCACATTAAAATGTATTTAATAAGTTGAATAAAAATAAAGAAAATGAAGGCATTGAGAAAATAAAATTCCATACTAAAATCAAGCCAAGGATATAGAAAGGTCTTGCAAGGTTCTTAAATGAAGATCTGTTTTGGCTGAAAGCTTCCTAGGACCCATAGCAAAAATAAAATAAGAACAGTTACAAAAATCACAATGACCAAAGACTGTTTTTCAGGCACAGAAAGCTGACTAAGGGTACATTTTGTTGCTAAAGGGTCAGAATCTACAGTGAAGTTATCTGCAATAAGTTTGATAGCATATTTCACAGAAATTTCCCTCATGACAATTTCTTTGGACATAAGAGCATAACATTTTACATTTTAATAAAAGCAATTCTACAAGGTTATCTAAATAACAGCATTAGGTAACTATACTGATTTGATTGATTTGATTCAGGAGTAAATTTTAAATGAAAGTTACATATGCAATTTTAAATTTTGCAAAAATAAATTTTACAAAAAATAAAAAGAAATAAGTGAAGTTAATGTGCAAATAACTTATTTAATCCAGTATATGAAAAATGTTATTTCAACATGTAGTGAATAAAAAATTATTAGTGAAATATTTTGCGTTTTTTGGTACCGTAACAGTGTGTATTTTACACTCATGGCATCTATCCTTTTGGACTAGCCACTTTTAAGTGTTGAGTAGCCATATGTGGCTAGTGGCTGCTGTGTGGAACAGTGCAGATCTAGAGGAATATGTACACCTTTGTAACTTTTAGATAGTCTTCAAGGCAGTACTTTGTGGCTCTTTTCTCTGGCATGATCCTAGATTGGAAATAGTTTATGTTTGTAATGAAGGACATTATTTACATACTTTAAAAATCCATAGAGTGGAAGATGAGGTCTCTATCCTCTTCTGACAATTAGGAGTCTCACCTAAACTCTTCTTTCTTATAAGGCTTCCTACCTTCACACAGAAGTGGGCCCAGACAGGACCTGTTGTAGTATCCTCAATTTCCATTTGATGGTTTTATACTTTAATTCTGTCTCTTCTCATAATGATGGTATAGTGTGAAAATCCCATTGAATTAGTTGGGGAAAAAGTTGGGAAATAAACTCTAAGCTGCCATGACAGATAAAAGCTAAATATCTCAGTTGTACTGTTTTTCCTATCTCCTGAGAATTGGTGGGAGCTTAGGGGGCCTACTGGTTTTAGATTTCTCTGCTTTATGGTAATCCCTTGGGAATCCAAGGTTTTTTTTCTTCCTTAATCATCTGGAAAACTCTGTTCCTCCACGGGCCAGTTGTCACTGTCAATACTGTCTTCCCAGATCCTGCTAGGTCCAAGAATCAAGAGAACAAGTTCAGGTGTAGCCCTCTGGAGTTTTACCTTTGAAGCCCAGGGTGCAAACTGGTAGCTTACTGGGTTTTTGTTGCTATGTGTCTGATCACACCCTATGCCAAGGGAGGAAAGCAAGCACTTTCAGGTGACTGGGGTTTCTTTGACTCAGGTGACAAGGATGATGATGACGATGATGATGCAGATGAGAAAATGCAGTCATCAGGGATCCCGAATGGTGGTCACATCCGTCAGGAAAGCCAGGAACAGAGTGAGGTGGACCATGGAGATTTTGAGATGGTGGTGAGTCTCTGGCAGCAGGAGAAGGGGAGGAGGAGCTTCAAAACTTTCCTGTGGCTCTCATTCAGTGAACTTCCAAATGTTACCATTTGCCATGGGACACTGACAGAACTTTCTTTCTGCAGTCTGAGTCGATGGTCCTGGAGACAGCTGAAAATGTCAACAATGGCAACCCCTCTCCCCTGGAGGCCCTGCTAGCAGGAGCAGAGGGCTTCCCCCCTATGCTGGACATCCCGCCTGATGCAGATGACGAGACCATGGTTGAACTAGCCATTGCCCTGAGCCTGCAGCAGGACCAACAAGGTAGAAGGCAATGCCAGGAATGAAGTGGCCCATTGGCCTTGTGCAGGAAAGCGGGTTTGGCAGTTACTGATATCCAGCTGACTTAGCTTGTCCCCAGATTTGGGGAGAGGTTGATCTGGGTGAGAGCTGTTCAGAGACACAGGTGGAGAGTGAGAGGGGTTGTGGTGGGAATTCTAGTCTGGGTGCCAGTCGCATAGTTTCTGCTAGTTTAGTCTTTGGGATTATTTCTTCCCAAATCTGTCCGATTCCTCCAGCCTGTACCTGCCCGAGTTGAAGGAAGCATCTCACCATCTCTGTAACTGAAGTTGGTGGGTGGATGGTGGTGGCTGTTTGTTACCTTCCTCTGGGCCAGAGGGGGTCACATGCTGGTATTTAGAGACTCCTGAGGGCGGCAGGTGGCCAAAGCGGCCCTGTGGATGGGGTCTGGAGGGGGTGTCGTGCTCACTCTCCACTTGTTTCCCAGGCAGCAGCAGCAGTGCCCTGGGCCTGCAGAGCCTGGGACTGTCCGGCCAGGCACCCAGCTCTTCCTCTCTGGACGCAGGAACCCTCTCTGACACCACAGCATCAGGTAACTGTCCACAGCAAGGAACATGGCTCAAGGTCCTAGGACCCACAGACCTTGTTTCCACTGCTGTGAGAGTGTAAGGGGCAGCTGCTTTGACAGGCCATTCTGGACTTCCTGCTTCTGCCTGGCTTTAGAAATATGGGTATGGAAGGCATAGTGGATACAGCTTGGCACTGGCGCTTATGCCTCCACTTCCTCACACCTTGCATGCTGCCTGGCTTTAACTAATTTCCCAAGGAGAGGCTGAGAGAGCGGCATGCAGGCTGTTTCAGCTATAGGGCTTAATTTATAGCTTTCAGTGTTCTTTGTCAGAGTTCTAACATTTTTGACAATATTATAAGGTGGACAAGAAATAGGGTTCGTATTTTTTAAACTTTTTTCTCTTTACTAGCAAATAAAAGTGAAGCTACAAGCTGGATTGTGCCTCAGAATTCTTGGTCAGAATGGACAACCATCAGAAATCTATAAGCTTGAGAGACAGGGTTTTTTATGTTTTATTTTTATTTTTTTTTGACAATTAAAATTTGTAGGAAATCTTCAGTACTTAATTTATCTTTTGATCTTTTCCCTACTGATTTAAAACGATTATTTCCTGAGTATAAAGTTGGACCAAATGGTAACCCAAGTAATTTAAAGGGTGATTTATAGTACTTCAGACTTATGCTTCCCCTTCTTTTTTTTTTTTTGTCCTTTTCTTTGGGAATTTTACCTTGGATAGATAAGAAAGGGAGAAATTGGCTATCTTCACCTGCTGCCATGGCTTGTTGCTCTTCTTATATCTGTTTAGTTGCTGTCATTTCAGGCTATGAGGTCACTGTCATGTTGTGCCAGTTGTGTTCTGTGCTCTGTGGCTGTCTTGGCTTTCCTCCCCCATGTATCTCATCCAACATTTTCCTCCTGTCTCAGCTCAGCCCTGATCCTGGATGCTGTGGCTGTCTCTGGGGAATTTCCTTGCTTCATTATTAGCATCTGATGAGGATGATTAGATGGCGTGAAATTTCTCAGTGAGCTCCCCTTTGGACCACTTGCTAAAAAAAAAAACAAAAACCAAAACAAGATTCAAGGGCTCATGCTAAGTGATTTCCTAACATAAAGGAAATCAGATCGACTGATTACAAAACAAATTCAATTAAAATTCGGAGTTCTGTGCTTTGAATGGTAATGGCTAGTTTCAGATCTCTCAGCAGGTGTCAGTAACACCTAAACAATGGTGACCATGAAGCATTTTAGCTAGAAAACTCAGCCTCTGTGTCACTGATTCTTACCGAATCTCTGCATTGTTCTACTCGCACTGTAATGTAACAGCGAAGGAAATGCCCAGTGAACTGGGTTTTCTTCACTTCTGTCTAAGTACTGTTTGCAATGCACTGTGTTAGTGTTTGTTCCTGTTAGTGATTAACCAGCAAAGCAAATCTTTCCCATTTTCCTTTGACGACAGGATATATAAACTACATTGTGTCCTCTGCACTATGTGGTTTGATGCTTCCACCCCCAGGAGGGGTTTTTTCCTGTAACAGCTCTCATTACTCTCTCAGCTCCAGCCTCAGACGACGAGGGCAGCACAGCAGCCACAGATGGTTCTACTCTTCGGACCTCTCCCGCTGACCATGGTGGTAGTGTGGGCTCGGAGAGCGGGGGAAGTGCAGTGGACTCAGTGGCTGGCGAGCACAGTGGTAATATATGCCTGGGGGTCCTGTCTCCTTGGGCAGAGGGTGGGGGCAAAGCAAGTTTTAGGATCAGTAAGGATGTCTTATTCTCACTGAGATTAGTGACATGCATAATTCCAAATTGTGCTTTATCTACAGTGTGGCCTTGGAACGCATTATCCTATGGTTTTTGACGCTTATTTAATGGGGGGGGGCAGAGGTTGACATTTCTGTTAATGATCTGCTTTGTTAACATAGCAGGTCATCTCCCCAGTTTACTAGCTAGATGTGGTAGGGCTCTAGAATGAAGGGGAATGACATTTTGGTTTCACATTGTCAATCAGTCTGTGGTTAACAGTTGGATGTGGGCAATTTTTATTAAGGAGATAAGAGTGGCTGATAATTTCTAAATTTCTGTGTCAGTGTATATTTCCTCAGAAATATGATATAGAAATTTATCAATATCTGAGATTAAGATTGTATAGGGAAAAGGTAACTAAATGGCTGTCACAAGAGTGATTCAGGGGGCCTCATTTAGCTTAACATAGAAGATTTCTGTATGCTTTCAGTTACTTTCTGACTATTGCTGACTTCAGAATGCATTGGGTTCCATCATGTTTTGGGAGTTGATTTGTGCTTTTATAACCATTTCCCTCTAGTATCTGGCCGGAGCAGTGCTTATGGTGATGCCACAGCTGAAGGGCATCCGGCTGGACCAGGAAGTGTCAGCTCAAGCACTGGTGCTATTAGCACCACCACTGGACACCAGGAGGGAGATGGCTCAGAGGGAGAAGGAGAAGGGGAAGCTGAAGGAGATGTCCACACTAGCAACAGGTCAGGACCTAGTCATTCACGGTTAAGAGGCTTGCCTATCTGAGAGTAGTTCAGGAATAGGAGGAGTGAGTTGCAGGAGGGTGAGTGGTGATAACTATATTTCTTTTGAAATACAAAGGTAATTCAAAGGCATTTGAATTTATGTCTGTCATTCACTTTGTACTTCTTTTTTTGTTCTGTTTTTGTTTTCTTTGTGGCCTTCTTTTGGGTTGATTTGCTATTTTTTAAATTCCTTTTTGTTCCCTTAACTCTGTTTCTAACCTTTTAGTGGTTACACTATTCATCTTAACATTCGTACTTAGCTACTTAGCTTATCCAAAACTAGATTTAACTACTAGTTGTGTCTTCTTCCAGAATAATGTGAGGACCTTAGAAGACTTTATCCCTTCTCGATATAAACTGTTATTTTGGTGTGTTTTAATTTTTTTTAGATGTCTTTTTAAAGCCCTTAGGATGTTATCACTGTTTTATGTAGTTAATGTGGTCAGTGTTTATTTAGCTTTACTCACATCAGTCCAGCATGTTCTAATTTTAGTTTTAATTTTTTTTTGAGGCAGAGTCTCACTTTGTCGCCCCCCCTTCACACACACACACACACACACCTCCCACGGTAGAGTGCCATGGCACATGGCTCACAGCTACCTTAGACTCCAGGGCTCAAGTAATTCTCTTGCCTGAGCCTCCTGAGTAGCTGGGATTATAGGTGCCTGTCACAAAGCCCAGCTAATTTTAGAGGCGAGGTCTCACTCTACCTCAGATTAGTCTTAAACTCCCTACCACCAAAATTGAAAATTATATTCCATTGTTTTCTGGCTTTTATTATTTCCTTTTTTTTTTTTTTGAGACAGAGCCTCAAGCTTTACCCTGGAGAGAGTACCGTGGCATCAAAGCTCACAGCAACCTCCCAATTCCTGGGCTCTAGCGAGTCTCTTGCCTCCACCTCCCAAGTAGCTGGGACTACAGGCGCCCGCCACAATGCCCGGCCATTTTTTGGTTGCAGCCGTCATTGTTGTTTGGCAGGCCTGGGCTGGATTCGAACCCGCCAGCTCAGGTATACATGGCTGGCGCCTTAGCCTGTTGAGCCACAGGCGCCAAGCCAGCTTTTATTATTTCCAGTAAGATTCTCCTGCTGTTGTAACTGTTGCTTCTTTCAAAGTAATGTCTTTATTGCTGTTTTTAGGATCTTCATTTTGTCATTGTTTTTGTAGTTTTACTAGGATAGGTTTTGGATGGATTTCTTTTTCGGGTAGGGGAAATGCTTAAAACAATAGAAATTTTTGTTACGTAGTTCTGGAAGCTTAAAGTTCAAAATTAAGACTTTGGCAGGGCCATGTTTGTTCCCTCTGAAACCTTCCTTGCTGCTGCTTAGCTTTTGGAGATTTGCCAGCAGTCCTTGAATTCCCTTGGCCTGTAACTGTAGCAATTCAATCTCTACCTACCTTGTCACTTGGTCTTCTCCCCTCTAATGTTTGTCTCTTCTCTCTTTTATTTTATTGTTCTAAATTTTAATAGATACAGGGGGTGCAAGTGGAGTTTTGTTACATGGATTTATCGTATAGTGATGAAGTCTAGGCTAGGTACCCATCACCTGAATAATGCACATTGTACCCAATAGACAGTTTTTCATCTCTCAACCTCCTAATGCCCTCCCTCTTTCAAAGTCTCCACTGTATGTAATCTGCTTTATATGACCATGTGTAGCCTTAGTTTAGCTCCCACACATAAATGAGAACATGTGGTATTTAGTTTCCTCTTCCTGAGTTACTTTTCTTAAGATAATGGTCTCTAGTTCCATCCAAATTGCTACAAAAGAAATTATTTTTTTCCTTTTTATGGCTGAGTAGTAATCCATAGTATATGAGTAGTAGTAATCCATAGTATATGAGTGTACATACCACATAAGTTGATGGGCATTTAGATGGATTTCATAATTTTGTGAATGTGACTTACGCTGTGATAAACATACAGGTGCAGGTATTTTTTTGATGTAATGATTTCTTTTCCTTTGGGTAGATACCCAGTAGTGGGATTGAAAGATTGAATGGTAGACCTACTTTTAGTTTTTTTTTTTTTTTGGTAGAGACAGAGTCTCACTTTATCGCCCTGGGTAGAGTGCCGTGGCATCACACAGCTCACAGCAACCTCCAACTCCTGGGCTTAGGTGATTCTCTTTCCTCAGCCTCCCGAGTAGCTGGGACTACAGGCGCCAACCACAACGCCCAGCTATTTTTCTGTTTTGCAGTTCAGCCGAGACCGGGTTTGAACCCGCCATCTTCGGTATATAGGGCCGGCGCCCTACTTGATGAGCCACAGGCGCCGTCCTTCTTTTAGTTTTTTGAAACATTTCCATGATGATTTCTGTAGAGGTTGTACTAATTTACATCCTCACCAACAATGTATGAAGTGTTCCCTTTTCACCACATGCACTATTTTTTGACGTTTTAATAATGGGTATTCTGATTGTGGTTTTAATTTGCATTTCTCTGATGATTAACGATGTTGAGTATCTCTTTATGTGGTTTTTGGCCATTTGTATACATTCTGAAAAATACCTGGTTATATCATTTTCTCACTTTTTTAATGAGCTTTTTGTTTTTTTCTTGTGGAGCTGTTTTGAGTCCTTCGTAGGTTCTAGATTTTAGTACTTCATCAGATGTATAGCTTCCAAGTACGTTCCTCCATTTACTCTGTTGATGATTTCTTTTGCTTTCCAGAAGTTTTTAGTTTAAGTATCATTTGTTTATTTTTGTTTTTGTTGCATTTGCTTTTGGGGGGGTCTTAGTCATAAGACTTCAGGTCTTTGCTAGGCCAATGTCTGGAGAGTTTTTCCTAAGTTTTTTTACTTCATTGGTCTAATATTGTTACTAGTGAACTCATTATTTTTATTTTGACATTGTATCTAGTGATCTTTCAAAATTCATTTTTAAATTCTAATTATAGATTCTGGTGGTAGATTTTCTGTGTACACAGCCTTGTCACCTGCAAATAATGACAGTTTAATTATTTTTTTTTGTTGTTCTGGTCTTTATACCTTTTAATTTCCTTTTCTTTCCTTATTACATTAGCTAGTACTTCTAGTATAATGTTGAAAGAAGTGATGATTGTGAACATTCTTATCTCATTCCCAAACTCAGGGGGAAGAGATTCAGTATTTTGTCATTTGGTATTTTGTTAGCTCAAGAGTTTTTTATGGCTGTTCTTTTTCAAGTTAATGAAATTTTATTCCTAGTTTGCTGGAAGAATTTTCTCTTGAATGGACTTTTGGAGTTTTTGTTTCATATATTGCTTATATAGGTTTATCTTCTTTATAGTCTTTAAGGATATAACTTACATTAATTGATTTTTTAAAAAATTATTTCATGAGGACACTTCCTTTGAGATGTCTTTGTCAGGGATTGGTATTCACATTTTCTGACCCCATAAAATAAGTCAAGGCACATTTCTTTTTTGTCTGGAAGATTTGGCATAAGATTTGTATTACTTCTTCCATTAAATCTTGGAGAAATTCACCAGCAAAGTCATGAGGATCTAGATGGGTTTTTTAAAGGAAGATTTTAAATTATAGATTCATTCTTTAACTTAGAACTATTTCTATTTCATTGTGTTTCAGTTTTATTTGTGTTTATAAAGAATTGGTATAAGCTTGTTCATAATATTTTGTATAATCTTTCTGATATTGGAAACTTAAATCTTTACCATCTATAGTGATGTACCTTTTTTCATTTCTGATATTGGTAACTTAAGTTACAGCCAGTCTTGCTAGGGATTATCAACTTTATTTGTAAAGAACTGGCTTTTGGCTTTAATTTTCTCTGTTGTAATGTCTACTTTCTATTACCTTTGCTTGCATTTTAAAAAAACTTTAATTTTCTGTTCTAGTTCTTGCTTTGTGAGATGAAACATTAAATCATTGATTTTTTTTTTTTTGGGGGGGGGACTAGGTCTCCCTCTGTTGCCCAATCTAGAATGCAGTGGCATCATGATAACTCATTGCAACCTCAAATTCTTAGGCTGAAAGGATCCTTTTGCCTCAGCTTTCCTAATAGCTAGGACTATAGGCATGTGTCACCACACCCAGATGATTTTTCTATTTTTTGTAGAGACAGGATCTCATTCTGATCTCAAACTATTGGGCTCGACTAATCCTCTGCCTTGGCCTCTCTGAATGCTGGTATTATAGGTGTGAGCTACCATGCCCAATCGGATCATTGATTTTAACCCTACTTTAAAAATACATATTTGGGTTGGGTGTGGTGGTTCACATCTGTCTTAACACTGTGGGAGGCCAAGGTGGGAGGATTGCTCTAGGTCAGGAGTTTGAGACCAGCGTATACAAGAGTGAGACCTATCTTTTTTTAATAAAAAATAAAATACATATTTCAAGCTGTATACTTTTCTCTGAAATTCCCTTGCAATCTTGCTTTGGCTGCAGCCTATGTATTTTTTTTTTTTTTTTTTTTTTTTTTTGAGACAGAGCCTCAAGCTGTCACCCTGGATAGGGTGCCATGGCATCACAGCTCATAGCAACCTCCAATTCCTGGGCTCAAGCGAGTCTCTTGCCTCCGCCTCCCAAGTAGCTGGG